>PITA01034976.1:0-10992 GCA_004023965.1 Spilogale gracilis
ACTGTACCAGCTGGCAGATTGGATGGAGGGCAGAGGAATAAGGAGCTTGAGAGTAGCAGGAAACACTTCCTTCCTTCTCATATTAGGTGCAACAAAAGAAAAAGGAATCTGAGGTTTGGGTGTAAGAACTAAGCAGTTTTTAACATTTTATCTGTTTGTACTTTGTTTCCTTCTTTTTCTGCTTAAAAAAATTCAAACCTTCATGCGGATTTACAATTTGCTAACACTTTTCCACATTAGTTCTCTCTTTATGCATGTATAAATTTTGGAGGGTATAGTTTGCATAATTTGCATATTCAAATATTTAGAATAATTTGAAGTAAGTTGCATGTATCATGATACGATATCATGACAGTATATATCTTCTAATAACAAAGACTTCTGCTATATAATTATAATTTGTGGTTTTTTGTTTGTTTGTTTGTTTGTTTTTAAAAAGATTTTATTTATTTGACAGAGAGAAACACAGCCAGACAGGGAACACAAGCAGGGGGAGTGAGAGAGGGAGAAGCAGGCTTCCCGCCGAGCAGGGAGCCGGATGTGGGACTCGATCCTGGGTCTCCAGGATCATGACCTGAGCCGAAGGCAGTCGCCCCACCAACTGAGCCACCCAGGCGCCCCTATAATTTGTGGTTTTGATGCAAAAAGCATCAAAAAGAATAATGGTGCAAATGAGCTGTGACACACTGAATAAAAAAAGAATACATGAGTTCATAGCATGTAAGAGGGGTGAAGAGTAAGCTCTTCTTACTTGCCAGCTAATAAATATAGGGGAAAAGTAGAATTAGATAATTTTAATAGTGCACCCAGCAAAATAGTAACTGATTCAGGTAAAGATCATCAGTGGGTGTTAATACTAGTGAAGAAAATTCATTGGGAAATTGGAAGTAGGGTAATTCAGGGAGAGAAATGAAACATGAGAGACTTTGGACACAGAAACAAACTGAGGGACTTGGAGGGAGGGGGGAGGGGGGATGGGAGAGCCTGGTGGTGGGTACTGAGGGCACCTATTTAATGGAGCACTGGGCGTGGGGAATGGGGAATGAATCTTGGAACACTGGGGAAAAAAAATTTAAGTAACAATAAAAAAACAAACAAACAAACTTTAACAGAGGGTACTCATTTAAAATAAAGCCTATGGGGGAGGGGTGAAATAGCAGAAGGGGCTTAAGAGTATACTTACCATAAGGAGCACTGAGTAATGTTGTATAGAATAATTGTATCATTATATTGTGCATCTGAAACTAATATAACATTGTATGTTAACTATACTGGAATTAAAATGAAAAACAATATAAAAAAAGAAAAATATCAATTTGGGAATGTTCTATGATAAAACGGCCTGGATCTTTTTGAAATATCAGTTGTAATATAGAAAATAAAATGGGGGATTGTACCAGATTAAAGGAGCCTAAAGAAACATTAAAACGACATATAGAGGTGCCTGGGTGGTTCAGTTGGTTAAGCGACTGCCTTCAGCTCAGGTCATGATCCTGGAGACCTGGGATTGAGTCCCACATCGGGCTTCCTGCTCGGCGGAAAGCCTGCTGCTTCTCCCTCTCTCAGTCCCTCTGCTTGTATTCCCTCTCTAGCTGTGTTTCTTTCTGTCAAATAAATAAATAAATAAAATCTTTTAAAATATATATATATGTATATAACATTTGATTCTTTGTTCTGAATCATTGAATATTCAATGGCAATGATGAGTAGCCATAAGGAACTTTTTAATGGGACAACTGAAAAATTTTGATTCGGAGCATTTTAAACCTAGAAAATTTATGTTTTTAATGTCAATTTTTCTAAATATTTTTACCACCAGTGTATACAAAACAAAAAGTAGGAATAGCATTGTTGGTAAAAATATAGTTTAATTGAAGCAAGATTTTAAAAAAATTAAATATCACAGAGAATATCACAGAGAATATTGAATATTCAATAATTGTCATGAATATTTTTTCACCAAGTAAAAAAAGCATAGCATGCTCCAAAGGAACAAATTCAAGGGAAATAGAACTAAGAGATTTTCATTTATAATTTTAGTCATTGGCAGATTATAAAAATATCATCCTGAAAATAAACTAGACAAAAACAACAAAAACAAAAAGCAACAACAATAACAAAACCTAAGGGAGCAATTTCATTCATTACTGTAATTGCTGTAATTTGAAATGGTGTATTGATGTATGGATTTGGGGACCACATTAAAATCATTATGACTAGTTGAAAGGCTCTCTAGGAATGTAAGGTCGTTCAAAATTAGAAAAACCCATTGCGGCGTCTAACCACTGTAATAACTCAAATTAAAAAAATAACTTCCAGGGCTGTCTGGGTGGCTCAGTAGATTAAGCATCTGCCTTCGGCTCAGGGCATGATCTTGGAGTCTTGGGATTAAGCCCAGCATCAGGCTCCCTGCTTGGTGGGCAGCCTGCTTCTCACTTTCCCACCCCTGTTCTCTGTCTCACTATCTCTGTGTCTCTCAAATAAATAAATAAAATCTAAAAGGAAAAAAGAGAAAAGAAAAAAAATTCCATAGATGTTTTAAAAAGCTTTATTTAATTCATCACCTACTTTTAAATGAAGGAATGAATATAAAGAAATTGAACAGTCCCTAACTTGATAAAAATTGTCTATTATACTCAGTGTATGAGTACCATCTACTCAGTGTCAAAATGATAAAAAAATTTTGATTAAATTCTGGAAAAAGACTTCACTGTTAAATTACATAATATTTTCTGTAATGAATAGTCAAATAAAAATATTGAAAACAACTTAAAATTATGATTATTCACAGATCATACATTTTTCTATATGAGCATTCCAAGAAAATGAGCTAAAAAATTATTGCAAAGAACTCAAAAATTTAAGTTGAATGAGCACCTAATTAATAAGCAAAATTCAGTGATCTAAATAACTATAAGTTAGGGATTATAATGAAAGAGATAGAATAGTTTATAGCAGTAAGTATAAACATAAACTATCTCATTGTAAAGCAGAGCAGAAATGTATAGAACCTGCATGATAAAACTTTTTTAATTTAAATTCAATTAACCAACATATAGTATACATCATTGGTTTTTGACATAGTGTCCAATGGTTCATTAGTTGTGTATAACACCCAGTGCTCATCACAACTCCTGCGCTCCTTAATGCCTGTTACCCAGTTATCACATCCTCCCAACCACCTCCCTTTCCACAACCCTCAGTTTGTTTCCTGAGTTAAAAATCTCTCATGGTTTTGTCTCCCTCTCTGATTTCTTCCCATCCAGTTTTTCCTCCCCTCCTCTATGATAAAAATTTTAACAATTTCCTAAGGAACATGAGAGAGACATGAATCAATCAGTCAAAAGACATACTTTTTTTTTTTTTACAGAAAGATACCATATGATAATGAGACTCCAAAATTCTTTTTTTTGGTAAATTTTGGCAAAAATAATTTCATATTCATGTGGGATAAAAAATAATTAAGAAGAGAAGTGAAAATTCTAGATTTAAATTGAAAGGAAGCCATTCATAGAATAACAGAACAAAATAAAAATTTAAATACCTTGAAATGGGGAATGTCTATCTAAATCCAGAACCCTTAGAGTGAAGAACTGATACATTTTAGTAACATAAAAATTAAAACATGTACATAGCAAATAAGCATAAGGAAAAAAGTAGTAAGCTAGAAAAAAAGATTTTTTACATGTGTAACAAAGTCTAATTTCCATAATATATAATGAGCTTTTGCATATCTATAAGAAGTTGGCAACCCAAAAGAAAAATAGGCAGAGGATTAAAAAAGACCTTTCACTTAAAAGGACATAAAATAGTTAATAGGCAGGAAAAAAAAGATATTCAATCTTAGTCAGAATTGGACATATACATAACAAAAACAACAAAAGAAAGATATTTCACCAATCAGATGAATATTTGTTATCAAAACATTTTCTTTTTTCTTTTCAAAACACTTTCTAAAATATTATCTAATATCCACTGTTAGAGAAGAGGTAGAAAAATAGGAAATCATCTTCTTGACCAAAAGTGGAAGTGCAAGTTGGCAGAATGTTTTGGAAAGGTAATCTGACAATAACTGACAAAAATTCATATATACACTTTGGTGCAATAATTTCTATTCTTAAAATTTAGCTCCAAATACACTGATAAAAATATATATACAAGGGCAGGGGCGCCTGGGTGGCTCAGTTGGTTGAGCGACTGCCTTCAGCTCAGGTCACGATCCCGGAGACCGGGGATCGAGCCCCACATCGGGCTCCCTGCTCGGCAGGAAGCCTGTTTCTCCCTCTCTCAGTCCCCCTGCTTGTGTTCCCTCTCTAGCTGTGTTTCTCTCTGTCAAATAAATAAATAAAATCTTTAAAAAATATATACATACAAGGGCATTCATTGCATTATTAAAATAGTGAAAAATTGGTAACAACCCAAATGTCTCAGAGCATAATTTGCTTAGTGAATTAGGCAATATATAATTGGAATTATTTTTTAAAAGAGACAAATCTAAATATACTGATATGAAAAGAGGTCTAAGTTACAGTAAATTTAAAAACCAAGATGTGGAACATTGCAAAAATACATGCTGTGTATACACATTTTTATATATGCATCGAAATTTTCTGAGATTGTTCACAAAAATCTGTTTATTAGAAAAGAAATTATATGCTTAGCTTTGTAATCTTCTGATCCACATCTATGTTTTCTTGTCAGCAGGCCTTTATTTTATAATAAAATGTGAAGACTTTTGAAGCTTTGTAATTGACCTTTTTTTTTTTTTTTAAGATTTTATTTATTTATTTGACAGAGAGAAACACAGCTAGAGAGGGAACACAAGCAGAGGGACTAAGAGAGGGAGAAGCAGGCTTCCTGCCAAGCAGAAAGCCTGATGTGGGGCTCGATCCTGGCTCTCCAGGATCATGACCTGAGCTGAAAGCAGTCATTTAACCAACTGAGCCACCCAGGCGCCCCATGCAATTGACCTTTTAAAAATAGAAGAGATAGGGGAGCCTGGGTGGCTCAGTCATTAAGTATCTGCCTTCAACTCAGGTCATGATCCCAGGGTCCTGGGATCAAGACCCACATGTGGCTCCCTGCCCGGTGGGAAGTCTGCTTCTCCCTCTCCCACTCCCTCTGCTTATGTTCCCTCTCTTGCTGTGTTTATCTCTCAAATAAATAAAATCTCAAAAAAGAAAAGAGAGATACTCTTAAGTGTCCATTTGAAAACAGATGGACAGGTAAGGATTAGAGATATATGCATGAACATTGTCAGTTTCAGGATGACAATGAACCTGTGTAAGGGGTAGAATCACCTAGGGAGAGCATGAAGAGAACGACATGAAAATATCTAAGGAGAAAACTTAACATGTTTATGTTTGCTTGTTAAAGGGGAAAAATAGTTAGCAAAAAAGATGGAAACAGATGCTTTAAAGATGTGATCTCACTCCTATGTGGAATTTAAGAAACAAAAAGCCAAGGATCATAGGAGAAGAGAGGAAAAAAATAAAACAAGACAAAATCAGAGAGGGAGACAAACCATAAGAGATTCTTGATCATAGAAAACAAACTGAGGGTCGCTGGAGGGGAGGAGAGGAGGGAGTATGGGGTTACGGGGTGATGGACATTAAGAAGGGCAGGTGATGTAATGAGCACTGGGTGTTATATAAGACTGATGAATCACTGTCCTCTATCTCTGAAACCAGTAATACATTATATGTTAATTAATTGAATTTAAAATAAAATTAAATAAAAACAAACAAACAAACAAATAAATAAATGAGGGGGAGAAGATGTGGTCAAACCAGTTCAATCCAGTGTAATTTAAATCATAGGAAGAATTTGAAGATGACTAGTTTGCAGAAAAATCCTGAAAAGAAGAGAAAAATAGAGCACCAATATTCTCTTGATTGAGCTTCCAACTCCCTAACGCTAACTTTCCTGTTTGTTTGCAGGCATATTCTTCTCCAACCAACCACTTGATGCATAGTGTCATTAAGTTTGGTCTTGTATCCTGTTCCCCTGAATGGTTTCATGCAATAACAACCTACGAGTGTATTTATTCAGTCCAGGCCTTTATTATTCAACGCTATACCTATATATCCAAATGCCTATTTGACATTTAATTTCAGATCAAAGTGCTGAAAACTCATGTTCTTCCTCTCAGAAAGGGTCCCTTCACTTTGTTTTCATTTTAATTTGTTTTAATTCCAGTTGTTAACATACAGTGTTATATTAGTTTCAGGTACACGATATAGTGATTCAACACTTCCATATATTACTCAGTGCTCATTAAGTGTACTCTTCATCCCCTTCACCTATTGTTCCCATCCCCCCACCTCCTCTCCTCTGGTGACCCTCTGTTTTCTGTAGTTAAGAGTCTAATTTTGGGTTTATCTCTTTTCTCCCCCTTTGTTCACTTGTTTTGTTTCTTAAATTCCACATATGAATGAAATCATATAACATTTGTCTTTCTCTGACTGTCTTATTTCACTTAGCATTATAGTCTCTAGATCCATCTATGTTGTTGCAAATGGCAAGATTTCATTCTTTTATTGGCCGAATAACATTCCCTTGTGTGTATAGATGTATAGGTACATATGTATACCACCTCTTTATCCATTCATCTGTCGATGGACACTTGGGTTGCTTCCATAACCTGGCTATTGTAAATAATGCTGCAATAATCATAAGGGTGCATAAGTCCTTTTGAATTAGTGTTTTTGTATTTTTTGGGTAAATACCCAGTAGGGCAATTACTGCATCTTAGGGTAGCTCTACTTTTAATTTTTTTGAGGAACCTCCATAGTGTTTTCCACAGTGGCTACAACAGTTGCAGGATTCCTTCACTTTGATCAGGCAATAAAACCACATTCTACCTAGTTGTGCAAGACTAGAGAGATACTATCAACAAATTTTTCTTCTTAGCTTTCCATTTCCAATCTGTCACCAAGTTCTACTGATTTTATATCTAAAATATCTCTCAAATTCATTCCTTCTCTCCATCTTGACTCTACTACCATCTTAGCCCAACAATTATGGTGCCCCACCTGGATTGCTGTCCTAACTTCCTAACAGATCTGCATTCCATTCTGGCTAGCTTCTAATCTGTTTACTACACTATTGCTGGAAAAAACTATTTCCATGTGCAAACCTAAGTGCATTGATCTCTTTTAAAAACTTTTAATGGCTTTTAGGATAAAGGATAACAAAAGTCAGGGCCTTTTACATCTCTTTTGCAGTTATAGTTAAAAGTTTTGCATGTTTGTGTGACTGTGACTCTGTCCCGACCACTAACAGTTATGTTCATGAGAATAGGAACTATGCTGGGTTTTGGGTTTTTTTTTTTTTTCATCAAAATTGTATTTCTGGAACCTAGCACATGATAGTGGTCAATAAATATTTTTAATTAATAAATGATTGAAAGCAAAAAGGAGTTTCAAGGAGAGTGTGTGTCTTAAACTTTGTTAAGAGATCTAAAAGGAGGATGGTAAAAACTAAGAATTAGACAAATTTGATAATTTGATGAAATAGATGATCATTGGTAAATTTGTGAATAACATGAGGGTGAATATTGTCAAGAGTATCCAAAGAGATAGACTATGGAATATGTCTTGGGAAGTGAGATTTAGATCCCTTAGGTGATTAAATCTGAAGAAAGGCAGGATATCGAAGTCTAGAGATCTTACTAGGATCAAAGACATATGTATTAGAAGCAAAAGAGTGAGTCCATAGGAACTCAGGTATGGCCATAGGAACTGGTGCTTATGATGGTGGGAATTATACTCTAAATATCATGTATATGCTACCTCAGAAAAAGCTGTTTAAAACTGGGGATCATATCTTCCCTCTGCTTTCCTAGAGTTGCCTGGGAACTCATATACGTCCCAAAAGTGTTTTAAGGTAAGTAGACTTAAAGCCCCGTTTTTCAGAAATTCTGCCACCGTAATTCTTATAGCATCTTTTAGACTTGATTTCTTACAGTTACTTCCATGTAAATTCTACTTCATTGCAACTTCTTGAAAAATAATCAGTATTTGTTGTATCCACTTCTTCATCACTTGATCTCAAGCAGTGATTTTTTTTTAATGTTCTACTATTGAGGATTTCAAGAATAAGTTTTCAATTGCAGTCAATGAGCAGTGCATATTTTTTTGGTAATTATGACAGAGTTACAACAAGAAACCTGGCAACAGGCTTTTAAAACATGTTTCTAGTTTTTGGGAGGGTTTTTCAGCTGAAGCATCTGCAAACATCATCAGAATTCCATGATATAATCTACTAGCTACTATGAAATGCTGATGACTAACCTCTGGAACTGCACATCCAAGCAGTCAGACTTGTATATTGTGAGTCACAGAATTGTGGATTTAGAGTTTGTGAGAAGAACACCCAGAAAAATCTGCATATATTCAGAGATATTGATTGAGAAGTAAGTATGAGAGAAACATCCAATTCCATCAGGAATCTTGTGTCAATATTATATCATCAACTCATCTCAGACTAATATCGAGTAACTACAGAATCTTAATGTAAATTTTTACCATCAAGCATATTTAGTTCCATTTAGAGATATTAAATTTCATGGTAATAAATGCCTTTCACAATAAGAAAAAATGGAAAATTATTTTTCCAAAATGTCTTACTGTTAATTCTTAGGTCTTCGCTTACATTTGCTAAATCCATATTTTTTAGAATACAGGGCCCAGAAAACTGTATATTTAGTTAGTGCCCAAAGTGGATTGGATTGTCTTGGTGTGTGTATCACAAATTACAGAGACACAGTGATCCCTAGATCTGTTATTCCCTAGATCTGTAGTCCGTTGTTTACACCATTAGTGCTAGTTTCTGATATCACCCACAAGGAAGAACAACCCAAATGCTTCTGTTAGGCGAAATTGCTTGGCGTAAAGGACAAACTGAGATCAAACCCAGATCTTCCACTGTGTGACCTTGGCTGGATCAATCAATGTCCCATAAGTCTCAGTTTTCTCATCTGAGAAATGGAGATAATGAAATATGTTTAATAGGCAATGGTTTGTGGGCATTAAGTGAGGCACATGAGAAATCATGCTGAGTTGGTGGGTCTTCAAATAGTTCAATAGCAATGAAGAATGAGGAGAGAAATATGAGAGACAAAACCACAGGGATCAGCAGAAACCCGGTTATGAGTGGTCTCATAGCTGTAGGGAGTCATTTGAATCTGGTGATAATAGTCTTTCAAATCCTAGCATGTGGTCCCATGGTCTTTATTTTATTGGATGCATCTAAGTAACTCTTCTTCTCTCTCCCTGAACAATTTCTGCACCATTCAAAACAAGCTTCACTGTCTAAGAATTCTGAAGAAGATGATAGGGATGTTGTTTCAAGATTCCTTGAGAACATGGAGGGGAAAGTGGTAGTGCTAGTCTCCTGGGCAGCGGGAAGTGTTATCAATGACAACTTACGCACTCTCACTGGAATCTGCCAGGCTGTCAGGGAGAGTTACACTCACTGGTGCTGAAGCAAAAACAAGGATTATTGAGCACATATTGGGCTAGGATTTGAGGACATGGATATAACTGAAGTATGTGTACTGTTAACTAACACACAGTGTTGTTGTTTTTTATATGCAGGTAAAAACAAATTAAAATGTTACATCACAATTTCTGTGATAGAAATTTCTATAATGAACACTGGGTATTAAATGAGACTGATGAATCACTGAACTCTACTTCTGAAACTAATAATATGCTATATATGAACTAATTGAATTTAAATTAAAAAAAGAAAAAATAGAGAAAAAAATTCTCTGTAGAGAAAACACTAATTTGCTTTAAAGAGAGGAGTCTTGGAGCACCTGGATGGTGCAGTCATTTGAGTGTCTGGCTCTTGGTTTCAGCTCAGGTAGGAATCACAGGGTCTTGTGGTCTTGGGACGGAGCCCTGTGTCTGGCTCCATGCTTGGAGTCTGCTTGACACGCTCTCCTTCTGCCCTCTCTTCTCCTTCTCCCGCTGCCTCTTACCCTGTCTCTAAAATAAGTAAATAAATCTAAAAAAAAAAAAAAGAATGAGAGGAGTCTCCATAGAGATGGACCTTATAGGATATGAAGGATGTCTGGAAATAGAGAAGGATGTGGGTAAGGGGAGTGCATTGTTCTGGAGGGAAATGGTACTAATGTCACAATAAGCCCAATCTGTAGAGTTGGAAGAGGTAGGATCTCACAGGATTGTTCTTAGGATTAGCTCTAGTATAACTGGACATATTTTATTTTTATCCAAGAGGAGATACAGGTAAACTTTGTTTCCTGCTATTGAGTAGGTTGCAAAGGGCCTTACAGGGATGTCAGACCAGAGGGTTATCATTCTCTCTTTCCTCCATCATTTCCTCTTTAAGACACATCCTAGCAGATGCCTTTGCAGCCATTAGTAGTTGCTTACATCAGCTTACATCAGAATTACTTTTCTGAAGGCCAAGTACCACTTTACCAGTGTTTGTTCAACAGTTGATTTGTGTTACTCATTGGCAAAGCATCTTAGGATGCCCATAATAAGCTGCTTCTCCTCAGCACAAATTGAAAAATGAGGTTCCTAATGGGAAAGTTTCATGTTCATTTTATGTATATAAGGGAATCCAAAACAACTCTCTTAAATGCTAGGTATTCTTCTCCAAACATTTGTCTAGCAATTTATTACTGTTGCTTATCTTCTCTCCAGAGGATGACCTCAGTCCCTCTGTGTGTGTGTGTGTGTGTGTGTGTGTGTGTGTGTGTGTGTGTGTGTTGATGTGTATGTGTTCATTCCTGTGTACGCGTTGGGTGTATGTCTTTTCTGTAAACCCCTCACAGTGTACTAAAGATTGTCCTCTCATTGCCTTTTGTTTGTCATGAAGACTTTAGGAATTAGGGCTAAAATTTCCATGAGCCTTTCTCCCTAATTCTAGAAGTGAGGGCTTTTTGGCATTGAATAAGACATTATGTGCAAAGACTTGCTTGGGCCAGGGTTCCTCCCAGCCAGTATTCTTTGTGAA
>PITA01034977.1:0-10971 GCA_004023965.1 Spilogale gracilis
GGCAGGAGACAGAGACAGTGTAACTTCAAGAACCTTACCCCAGATACTGCAAACCACAGTGAAATTAGGAGGGACAGTACTGAGGGACCAGGAAGACATTCCTCTCTGGGGCACAGAAAAAAAGTGACAGTTTAAAAGGGCAACTAGATGGGATGTCTGGGTGGCTCAGTTGGTTAAGCATCTGCCTTTGGCTTGGGTCATTATCCTGGGGTCCTGGGATTGAGTCCTGCATTGGTCTCCTTGCTCAGGGGGGAGCCTGCTTCTCTCTCTGCCTGCTTGCACTCTCTCTCTGACAAATGAATAAATAAAATATTTAAAAATAAAAAATAAAAGGGCAAGTAGAATTTAAAGGAACCAGCCCTTGAGTGTCTGCCAAACAGTAGAGAACATGTAGAACACTCTCTGTGGTCAGAGGAGCAGCTGAGCACCATTGCTTACATTCCTCCTACACCTTGATAACAGAAAGGAGCAGAGTCCAGGAACCATAGCCAGCATGGCGTGTGGGGAAAAAACCCATTGTTTAAAAGAACAAATGGAATATAAAGGAAGTGGCCCTAGAAGAGTTTTGGTAACACTCTCCAGGGTTAGAGGGGCTGGGAAACACCATTATTTATGCTTCCTCTCCACCTTGATATCACAGATAGGAATAGGGCGTTGGTGCCCTGGCCAGCTGGTGCCTTAGTGAGTCCCAGCTGTGCCACTAAGGCATCTCCCCTACCCATGCCAGAACTCCAGCTATCCACCAAGGCAACCTCCGCATGGTGTGCATTAGGACAATTCTGAACAGCAACCACTATAGCTCCGACCATTTTGCCAAGGCAACATGGGTGCAAAGCACCCTAGGACACAAAAAGCCCATACCTGCTTCAACTCCAGATGATGCATCAGGGCACCACCTGCATTGAACATAATGGGACTTCCCAATCCACACCAACTTCAGCTCTAGCTGTCCTGCCAGGTTCCCTCCACATGGAGCACCTAGAGATCTCCTGACCTATGAATGCCATCTCAGTAGGGCAGCACTAGTGCATAGTGCTCTGGGAACCCCAACCCATGCCTGCCACTTATAGCTCTAGGCAGCCAGGAACATGCAATCTATATAGGGAATGTTACTATAGAAGGCCATTCCCTTAAGACTAGGAGAAATAGCTGTTCCATCTAATTTACAGAAATAAACACAGAAAGTCAAACAAAATAAAGACAGTTGGGAATATTCTCCAAATGAAAGTAGAAGACAACCTTCAGAAAAAGAACTAAACAAAATGGAGATAAGCAATCTACCTGATAAAGAATTCAGAATAATGGTCATAAAGTTGCTTACCAGACTTGGAGAAGCACGTGAACTCAGAACTGTAACAAGGAGATAAAAAAAAATCATAGTTGAAGAATACAATAACTTAAGTGAAAATATAGAGGGAAACAACAGCAGATTAGAGGTGCAGAACAATGGACTGGTGATCTGGAAGACAGGGTATGGGAAAGCACCCACGCTGAAAAGCAAAGAGAGAGAGAAACTTAAGGCATCTCTGGGTCAACATAAAGCATACTTTTCACATTATAGAGATTCTAGAAGGAGAAAGAGAGAAAAGGGCTGAAAACTTTCCTAACATGAGGAAGAAAATGGACATCCAGGTCCAGGAATCACAGAGAGCCCCAAACAAGATGAATCTAAGGAATTCCACACCAAGACACATAATAATTAAAGATTAAAAATAAAGAGAGAGTCTTAAAAGCAGCAAGAGAAAAACAACTAGTTACATACAAAGGAAACATCATCAGGCTATCAGCTGATTTTTCAGCAGAAACTTTGAAGGGCAAAGAAAAGGGCATGACACTCTTAGAGTACTGATAACACAATAATACAATACAATACAATACTCTGCCCAGCAAGGTTACCATTCAGAAACTGATGGAGAGATTTAAAAATTTCCCAGACAAAAGTTAAAGGAGTTTACCACCACTAAGCCAGTCTCACAAGAAATGTTAAAGGGATGTCTTTAAGCAGAGAAGGTCTTAACTAGAAATATGCGTGCGTGTGTGTGTGTGTGTCTGTGGAAAAAATCTCATGAGCAAAAACAAAGATACAATAAAGGTAGTAGATCAGTCACTCATAAAGCTAATATAAAGGCTGAAAGACAAAAGTAATATATTACATATAAAAAATTAAGGGGACTCATAAAATTAAAAGGTATAAAATATGACATTATAAAACATGGAAGGGGGAAGTAAAAATTGAATCCTTTTAGATTGCAGTTCAAACTTAAGGGACCATTGACTTAATATAGACAGCTATCTACATATGATGTTATATATGAACTCAATGGTAACCACAAACCAGAAACCTAAAATAGATACACAAAAAATAAAAAGAAAATAAAGAGAATAGATTACATAATAGAAATAAAGAGAAAAGAATCCAATCTTAACACCAAAGAAAGCCATTAAGCCACAAAGGAAGACAGCAAGAGAAAGGAACAGAGAAGAACTATAATAACCAGGAAAAAATTAACAAAATGACAATAAGTGCACGCTTATCTATAATTACTTTAAATGTAAATAGACTAAATGATACAATCAAAAGACAGGATGGCTGAATGGATAAAAAAACAAGATCCATCTATATGCTGCCTATAGGAGACTCACTTCAGACCTAAAGACTGATACAGACTGAAAATGAAGGGATGAAAAATGATATCCTTGCAATAAGAAGTGAAAAAAAGCTGGAGTAACAATATTAGCATCAGACAAAACAGACTGTAAATAAATAAAATCTTTTTAAAAATAAATAATTAACTTTATTTATTGGGGGGGGGAGCAGAGGGAGAAGGACAAGCAGACCACACTAAGCACAGAGACTGACATGGGGATTTATCCCATGATCCTGAAACCATAACCTGAGCTGTAATCAAGAGTTGGATGCTCATCCGACTGAGCCACCAAGATGCCCCAGACAAAAGAGACTTTATTTATTTATTTATTTTAAAGACTTTATTTATTTGACAGAGAGAAACACAGCGAGAGAGGGAACACAAGCAGGGGGAGTGAGAGAGGGAGAAGCAGGCTTCCCGCCTAGCAGGGAGCCCGATGTGGGACTCGATCCCGGGTCTCTGGGATCATGACCTGAGCTGAATGCAGTCGCTTAACCAACTGAGCCACCCAGGCGCCCCCAAAAGAGACTTTAAAACAAAGGCTATAGCAAGAGACAAAAAGCATATTACATTATGACAAAGGAATCAATCCAACAAGAGAGAAGAGCAACTGTAAATTGTAAATATTTACCAACAAAGGACCACCTAAATACATAAAACAAATATTAACACACATAACTGACAGTAATAGAATACAGAACTTCAACACTCCACTTACATCAACAGATATATCATTCAGACATAATCAAAAAACAGTGGCTTGAAAGACATATTAGATCAGCTAGACTTAACAGATATGTACAGAACATTCCATCTAAAACAGCAGCATACACATTCTTTTCAAGTGCACATGGAACATTCTCCAGGATAGATCACATGTTAGGCCACAAAATAAGTCTCAATAAATTTCAATTAGAAGACTGAAATCATATCAAGCCTCATTTCTGATTGCAACAATATGAAACTAAAAACAATTACAAGAAAAAAACTGGAAAAACACAAACAAATGGAGGCTAGATAACATGCTACCAAACAACCAATGGGTCAATGAAGAAATCAAAGAGGAAATTTTTTTTAAATACCTGGAAAAAATGAAAACACAATGGCCCAAAATCTTTGGAACACAGCAAAGGCGGTTCTAAGAGGGAAGGTTAGAGCAAATGCAGGCCTACTGAGAGAAATAAGAAAAATCTCAAGCAAACATTTTAACTTTACACACACCTAAAGGAATTAGAAAAAGAATAAAGCCTGTGGTGCCTGGGTGACTCAGTCAGATAAGTATCCTACTCTTGATTTTGGCTCATGTCATGATTTCAGGGTCATGAAATTGAGCCCTGCATCAGGCTCCCCAATCAGCAATGTATCTGCTTGAGATTCTCACTCTCCCTCTCCTTCTGCCCTCCCCACTTGTGTGCTAAGTAAATAAATAAAATATTTAAAAAGAAAAGAACAAAGCCAAAGGTTTAGAAAGAAGGAAATAAAGAGATTAGAGATAAATGATACAGATTAAAAATAGAAAATATCAATAAAATAAAAAACTGGCTCTTTGAAAAGATAAACAAAACTGAGAAATCTTTAGCCACAGTCTCAGGAATAAAAGAGAACTCAAAATCAGAAATGAAAGATAAGAGGTAATAACTGATACCACAGAAATATAAAGAATTACAAGACACTACCATGAAAAATTATATGTAAACAAACTGCACATCCTAGAAGAAATGGATAAGTTCCTAGAAACACAATCCAGGGGCTCCTGGGTGGCTCAGTTGGTTAAGCGACTGCCTTCGGCTCAGGTCATGATCCCAGAGACCCAGGATCGAGTCCCACATCGGGCTCCCTGCTAGGCGGGAAGCCTGCTTCTCCCTCTCTCCCTCCCCTTGCTTGTGTTCCCTCTCTGGCTGTGTTTCTCTCTGTCAAATAAATAAAATCTTAAAAAAAAAACCACAATCCAAAACTAAATTTGGAAGAAATGGAAAATCTGAATAGACCAAATACTACCGATTCAATTTACAAAATTGAACTGGAAAATTCCCAACAAGCAAAATCCCAGGACCAGATAGTTTCACAGGTGAATTCTACCAAACATTTAAAGAATAGTTAATACCTCTTTTTAAACTATTCAAAAAAATAGAAGAGGAAGGAAGGCCTCCAAATTCATTCTATGAGGCCAGCATTACCCAGATACAGAAGCAAACAAGACATGGTAAGAAAACTACGGGCCAACATCCCTGATGAAGAAACATGCAAAAATCCTCAAGAAAATATTAGCAAACCAAATTCAGAAATACATTAAAAGGATCATTCACCATGATCAAATGGGGATTTAGTCCAAGGATGCAGAAGTGGTTCAATATTCTCAAATCAGTCAATGTGATACATCACATTAACAAGAGGAAGTATTAAAATCACATGATTATTTCAATAGATGCATAAAAGACATTTGACAAAGTACAACATTTATGAGAAAATTCTCAACAAAGTAGGTTTGGAGGGATTGTACCTCAACAGAATAAAGGTAATAAATGATAAACCCAGAGTTAACATCATACTCAATGGTGAAAAATTCACAGCATTTAAGATCAGGAATAAGCCAAGGATTCTACTCCCACCACTTTTATTCAACACAGTAGTGAAAGTTCTACCTGCAGCAATCGGACTAGAAAAGCAATAAAAGACATCCAAATTGGTGAGGGAGAAGTAAAACGGTCACTATTTATAGATGTTATGACACTATATGTATAAAATCCTAAAAACTCCACCAAAAAAACCCTACTAGCGTTGATAAATGAATTCAGTAAAGCTTAAGTTTACAAACTTAATGTTTTGTAAAATTAATATACAGATATTTGTTGCATTTCTTTTTTTATCTGTTACATTTCTGTACACTAATAATGAAATAGCAGAAAGAAAATTAAGAAGACAATCCCATTTACTGCTGCACCAAAAAGAATACCTAGGAATAAACTTAACCAAAGAGGTGAAAAACCTATACTTTGAAAACTGTTAGACACTGATGAAAGAGATTGAAGATAATACAAACAAATGGAAAGATATAGCATGTTCATGGATTGGAAGAATTAATACTGTTAAAATATCCTTGTACCCAAAGCAACTTACCAACTCAATGAAATCCTTATCAAAATACCAATATTATTTTTCATAGTAGAAAAAATAATTCTAAAGTTCATATGGAACCACAAAAGACTCTGAACAGCCAAAGTGATCTTGGGAACAAAAAACAAAGCTAGAGGTATCATAATCCCAGATTTTAAGTTTACAACAAAGCTATAATAATCAAACCAGTATGAAACTGGCACAAAAACAGATACATAGATTAATAGAATGGAATAGAATGCCCAGAAACAAACCGATACCTATGAGGTTAATCTGTCACAAAGGAAGCAAGACTATACAATGAGGAAAAGACAATCTATTCAATAAATGATGCTGGAAAAAACTGGACAGCTACTTGCAAAAGAATGAAATTGGATCACTTTCTTATACCATACACAAAGATAAACTGAAAATGGATTAAAGACCTAAACTTGAGACCTGAAACCATGAAAGTCCTAAAAGAAAACATAGGCAGTAATTTCTTGAACATTGGCCTTAGAAACATACTTATGGATGTCTCCCAAGGCAAGGGAAACAAAATCAAAAAGAAACCATTGGAACTTACCAAAATAATAAGCTATTACATAGCAAGGGAAGCCACCAACAAGAAAAAAAGGCAACCTACTGAATTGGAGAAGGTATCTGCAAATGACTTATCTGATAAGAGGTTAATATCCAAAATATGTAAAGAACTTATAGAACACCAAAAAAAAAAAAAACCCCACACAATCTGATTAAGAAACAGAATAAAAGAGGACCTAATTAGACAGTGCTCCAAAGAAGAAATACAGATGGCCAATGAATACATGAAAAGATGCTCAACATTACTCATCATCAGGGAAATGCAATTCAAAACCAAAATGAGCTATCACCACATACTTGTCAGAATGGTTACTATAAAACAGAGAAGAAATAAGTGTTAGCAAGAATGTGGGGGAAAATCCCCACTTGATCATGGTGAATGATCCTTATGCCCTGTTGGTGGGAATGAAAATTGGTTGCAACCACTGTGGAAAACATTACAGAGATCCCTCAAAAATTAAAAATCAAAAACGCCATATGATCCAGTAATTCCACTACTGGGTATTTAAAAATAAACAAATACATTAATTCAAAAGATATATACAGCCCTATGTTCACTGCAGCATTATTTACAGTAGCCAAGATATGGAAGCAAGTGTTCAATGATAGATGAATGGATAAGGAAGACAAAATATATATACAATTTATTACTCAGCCATAAAAAATAAGATCTTAAAAACTGCAATAGCATGGATGGACTTGGAGTATTTTGCTAAGTGAAATGGCTCAGACAAAGAAAGACAAATACTATATGATTTCACATACACGTGGAATCTAAAGAACAAAATGAATGAAGCAGCAACAACAAAAACACAGAAAACACTTTCATAAACAGAGAACACACTGGTTGTTGCCAGAGGGAAGGGGGGAGGAGCAAAATAGGTGAATGGGATTAAGAGTCCAAACTTCCTGTTATAAAATAACAAAGTCATAGAGATGAATACAAAAGCATAGGGATAGTCAATAATATTGTAATAACATCTCACGGTGACATATGTTAAGGACATTTATCATGGTGAGTATTGTGCAATGTATAGAATTGTCAAATCATCATGTTATACACCTGAAACTAATAAAACATTTTATGTCAACTATAATTAAGTAATCCAATTTTTTGCACCAAAACCCATAAGATACCTTGGAATAAACCTAACCAAAGAGGTAAAGGATCTATTCTCTAGAAACTACAAAACACTCATGACAGAAGTTGAAGAAGAAAGACATAAAAAGCTATAAAAACATTCCATGTTCATGGACTGGAAGAATAAACATCATTAAAATGACTATGCTGCGTAGAACAATCTATACTTTCAACACCACCCCAATCAAAATACCAACAGCATTTTTCAAAATGCTGGAACAATCCTAAAATTTGTATGGAACCAGAAAAGACCCTGAATTGCTAAGGAAATGTTGAAAAAGAAAAACAAAGCTGGGGGCATCATGTTGCCTGATTTCAAGCTATATTACAAAGCCGTGATCACCAAAACAACATGGTACTGGCATGAAAACAGACAAATAAACCAATGGAACAAAGTAGAGAGCTCAGATCTCTCAACTCAATAGTCAAATAACCTCAACAAAGCAGGAAAAATATCCAATGGAAAAAAGAGTCTCTTCAATAAATGGTGATGGGCAAGTTGGACAGCTATATGCAGAAGAATGAAACCAGAACATTCACTTAAAACACACAGAAAGATAAACTCTAAGTAGATGAAAGACCTCAATGTGAGATGGGAATCCATCAAAATCCTAGAGGAGAACATAGGCAGTAACCTCTTAGACATCATCCACAGCAACTTCTTTCAAGACACATCTCCAAAGGCAAGGGAAACAAAAGTAAAAATGAACTTTTCGGACTTCATCAAGATAAAAATCTTCTGCACAGCAAAGGAAACAGTCAACAAAACAAAGAGGAAAACCACAGAATGGGAGAAGATATTTGCAAACGACAATACAGACAAAAGGCTGATACCCAAGATCTATAAAGAACTCCTCAAACCCAACACCCAAAAACCAGATAATCATGTCAAAAAATGGGCAGAAGACATAAACAGACACTTCTCCAAAGAAGGCATACAGATGGTCAGTGGATACATAAGTGTTCATCATCATTAGTCATCAGGGAAATTCAAATCAAAACAACATTGAGATACCACCTTATACCAGTTAGAATGACAAAAATCAACAAGGCAAGAAACAACAAATGTTGGATAAGTTGTGGCAAAAGGTGTATCCTCTTACATTGTAGGTGGGAATGCAAATTGGTGCAGCCATTTTGGAAAACAGTGTGGAGGTTCCTCAAAAAATTAAAAATAGAGCTACCCTATGACCCAGAAATTGCACTACTGGGTACTCACCCCAAAGAAACAAATGTAGTGAAAAGAAGGGCCATATGCACCCCAACGTTCATAGCAGCAATGTCCACAAGAGCCAAAATGCAGAAAGAGCCAAGATGCCCTTCAAGAGATGAATGGATAAAGAACATGTGGTCCATATACATAACGGAATATTCAACTTTTGCATCAACTTGGATGGGACTGGAGGAAATTATGCTAAGTGAAGTAAGTCAGTCGCAGAAAGTCAAGTATCATATGGTTTCACGTATTTGTGGAACATAAGGAATACCATGGAGGACATTAGGAGAAGGGGAAAATGAAGGGGGAGAAATCAGAGTGGGAAATGAACCTGAAAGACTATGGACTCTGAGAAACAAATGGAGAGTTTTAGAAGAGGGGGAATAGGTGAGCCTGGTGATGGGTATAAAGGAGGGCACAGACTGCATGGAGCACTGGGTGTTATACACAAACAATGAATCCTGGAACATTACTTCAAAAACTAATGATGTACTGTATGGTGACTAACATAACAAAATTAGAAAAAGAGAAAAGATAGTGTAACCTTTGGAAACAATAAAATAAAATAGTGATTTGTACACTCTGATATATGAATCTCAAGCCCTTGCTTAGTTAAATACTTTAGGAGCCCACAGTTTTTAACAACCAAGGAAACAAAAATCCTCCAAAGAGTAGTTGTCCTCACCACTACGACCAGGTTGCCATAGATCTCCAGCATCACCTTTGTACAGAGCCCTATATGTGGGGTCTAGTTGCCCCCACTCCTCCTCAGTGAAGTCCATGGCCACATCCTTGAATGTAACAAGTTCCTAAAACATCAGTGAACACTAATTCCTCTTAATCATCTACACCAGTGTTTATGGTATAAAGGGTAAATTTGAGAACACTGATAAAGGTAGACAGAATAGAAGAGACTTCAGAATTCTGCCCCAAGCTGTAAGAGTAACTAAAACATTAAAATATTTTAAAAGATACATATTATCTTGTGCAGAGGCTCACCAGCCCTAATAATATGAAGAGTTCTTAAAAACATATGCAAATAATGAATCATTGAACATTACATCAAAAACTAATGATGTACTATATGTTGGTTAATTGAACATAATAATAAAAAAATAAAATTTAAAAAAAAGCATTACAAGATAAAATGTGCCACTTAAAAATGGACAAGTGAGGGGCTCCTGGGTGGCTCAGTCAGTTGGGTGTCAGACTTTTTGGCTCAGGTCATGATCTCAGGTTTGTGGGATGAAGCCCTGTGTCAGGCTCTGCATTCAGTGAGATTCTCCTTCTCCCTCTGCCCTTTCACCTGCTCTATAAATAAACAAACAAACAAATAAATCTTTTAAAAATGGACACATGAGGAGGGGATGGGCAAGATGACAGAGAAGTAAAGAGACCCTGTTTCAACCGGTTCCCTGAAGTGAGCTTAATATCTACCAGAATGCTCTGAACACCCATGAAATCAGCCTGAGATGTAAGATTACATTCTTCTGGATCTTTACGGGGGCAGAAGAGCATCAGTGGATGAAGTAAAGCGAAGTGAGAACGCTGGGACTGATTTCAGAGGATAAACAGAAGGGGGAAGGAGCCACCAGAAGCCACCCATTGGAAAGTAATACCCCAATACGAAAGTGCCCTGTGTTTGTTTGAGGACCAGCATCAACTTGGAGTCTGCTTAAAAGCACTTTAAAAAACCCAAAAAACCAAAACCAAAACAAAGGGTCTTAAGGGTCAACTGATGGAATCAGGCTGACAAGGATCTGGACCTAGGACCAGGATGGCCACAGCTGGCACCCACCCATGCCTAAGAGAGCCACACCCAGGCTCACGCCAGAGGGCACTTGGCCCACAGCTCTCCCCACAACCTGCACCACAGCCAAGTCTGGGTGCACCTGGCATGGGTGTGGGCTGCAGACTGTGGTCCCCACAACAGGAATTGTCAGGTTTGGGCTTGCCCAAACCAGTATCACTCGTGGTTTCTGTGGCACAAGGGTGCAGTGACAGGCAGGGGCCTCAGGTGACCACTGTGGCAGTGTCTGGGGGTGTGGACCACCTGTGAGAGGTTGCGGGGTTCAGGGAAGTTTGCAGAGGGGGAGTCTGTGTGTTCTGGACCATCTAGAAGGGAGAAGACTGAGGCATCTCGCGGAGGTGGAGGTCTGGGTGCCCACAATTTACTTTGCTCTGACTCTCCTAAAAGTCGCAAAAAGCCTCCAAAGAACAAAAACCTCCAGAGAACAAAAGCCTGAAAAGCTGGTTTCCATAAAGCCCAG
>PITA01034978.1:0-11009 GCA_004023965.1 Spilogale gracilis
AAAAAAATCAAAGATTAAATTTAAAATTAATTAGACAAGAAGATGATTGAATTATATTTCTGTTCTCTGTATAGATACTAAAAATATATAACCATTGTTGTATGGACAGACAAAAAGTATAAAGAAGCATATTTAGGAAAAAATACATTATATGATACATGAGGTAATTTATATTAAAAGTATTGTTCTATTTTCCTGATTTTGTGATGTTTGACAGTATTGTGTACTTTCTTTTTAAGGCTTTATTTATTTATTTGACAGAAAGAAACACAACTAGAGAGGGAACACAAGTAGGGGGAGTGAGAGAGGAAGAAGCAGGTTTCCCACATAGCAGGGAGCCTGATGCAGGGCTTGATCTGGGGACTACGGGATCATGACCTGAGCTGAAGGCAGACACTCAACGACTGAGCCACCCAGGCACCCCAATATTGTGTACTTTAAAATATATAATTTCTTTTCATTCATTCTCCTTCTAAATAAATATTTTGTACCAAATTTCATATTATTTTCCTGTAAATGATGCACAAAAATGTGTAAATTCTTAGCCTCTCTATACTTAATGGAATTTCTGAATAAGCACTAATAGTTAGTAAGTAAATAGATATAACAAGAACTATTCCAAATCCTTTTATATTCATTATCTCATTTATTGTTTTTAGGAACCCAAAAAGACTATTAGTATCATTTGTCAAAAATAGTTGATAAAGTAAGATTCATATCCATATTTACTTTGAATCAAGGGACTTGTATACTATATAGACTTACTCTTCTTCCAACTTAGATTTAACATTAATTGTGAATGCATTTCTAATTTTTTATATCTTGTCTTTAACAGATATATTTATTTTTTTTAAGATTTTATTTATTTATTTGACTGGGAGAAACACAGCTAGAGAGGGAACACAAGCAGAGGGACTGAAAGAGGGAAAAGCAGGCTTCCCGCCAAAGCAGGAAGCCCGATGTGGGGCTCAATCCCGGGTCTCCAGGATCATGACCTGAGCCGAAGGCAGTTGCTTAACCAACTGAGCCACCTAGGCACCCCAACAGATATATTTAAGGATGGAGGAAAGGCCTACCACCATCCATACATCATGTGGTAACCACGTTTTATCTTTTTGTTATGAAATAAAACTCCATTGTTATATACAAAATATTTTTATGTTTTTTTCATACAGGAATTTAAATGACTTCTATTCTAAAGATATAACATCACAGAGTTATTACCACATCTATATTATTATGACAAGGTGACTTGTTAATTTCCTTTTTACCTTCTAATTTTATTCTACTTTTTAAATATAAATGTATTTTGCATCTTCTTTGAAGGATCATTCTTTTTTTTTTTTTTTAATATTTTATTTATTTATTTGACAGAGAGAAACACAGCCAGAGAGAGAACACAAGCAGGGGGAGTGAGAGAGGGAGAAGCAGGCTTCCTGCGAGCAGGGCTCCTGATGCGGGACTCCGGAATCATGACCTGAGCCGAAGGCAGTCGCTTAAGCAACTGAGCCACCCAGGCATCCCTGAAGGATCATTCTTATATGAAATAAACATAATGCTCTTTAAGATTCTGGTCTAAAGAACTGTGTGTAGAAAGATGACAATTCAAGTATTCCAGGGGCACTTGAGTGGCCCTGTCAGTAGGGCATCTGTCTCTTGGTTTGGGCCCAGGTCATGGTCTCATGGGTCTTGGGACATGGCCCACATTCATTGGGGAGTCAGGAGAATTCTTTCCCTCTATATCTCCCTCAACTTGTGAGCACAATCCCATACTCTCACCCTCTTTCTCTCTCTCTCTCAAATAAGTAATCTTTAAAAAAAAATAAAAAAACCCCAAAGTGTTCTTGTCAAAATATTTAATTATTCACATTTATTTAGAGAATAATTTTTCTAAAAATTTCTCTAAATTTCAGTAAGTCACAAAGATAAATACTTAACATTTCAAAGTAGTTCAGTTTATTTTTCTTTATAATCTTCATGATGGCTGCATATGGCTGATCTTATTTTTTACATGTTTAAAAGAATACTTCGTTTTACTGTCGTAATTGAAATCATACATTTTAGGCCTATGCCATAATTAAAGAATTACAATTTTTTCTTATAGCCTGTACACTACTTTTGCTCTCTATGAGAGTCCTGCTTCTATCTACCTATTTTTGTTTCATCTAAAAGTTCTACATTCATGGGGCGCCTGGGTGGCTAAGTTGGTTAAGCGACTGCTTTCAGCTCAGGTCATGATCCTGGAAACCCAGGATCAAGCCCCACATCAGGTTTCCTGCTCAGCGGGAGGCCTGCTTCTCCCCCTCTCACTCCCCCTGCTTGTGTTCCCTCTCTCGCTGTGTTTCTCTCTGTCAAATAAATAAATAAAATCTTAAAAAATAAAATAAAATAAAATAAAATAAAAGTTCTCCATTCAAATGCATATAGATATTAGTTGTTTTCTTGTAAGAGTCCCCATTTTTAGATACCTTCTGTATATGCTTTTTTTTTATTTTGCTTCTTCTGGAAGCATATTTTTATGTCATCTGTTGTGTGTGTGTGTGTGTGTGTGTGTGTGTGTGTGTGTGTGTGTGTGTTTATGTGTTTTCTTTCTCTAAAAATAGGAAAATTCTGCTATTTTAGTTTTAGGTACTTTTTTATTTGATTCTATAATTACGGTAATCTCAGATTAAGGGCCATGCTTTTTAGCACTTACATGAACTGTTCTGTTTTTCTCATCATTTTTATGTACCTAAAGATGTCATATCTTTAGATACATCATGCAACATATTTTCATATTAATTGATTTTGTGGTTTATTGAAAGACTATAAAATATCATTTCCTTTTGGTACATGATTGTGCATATGCATGTACGTGTGCATGCTTTCAGTTATACAGACATTAATGTGAATAAAATGCACAGAAGAAACTACCTTGGAGAACAGTGGAACCATCTAATTTTCTTTTGTCCTACTAAACAGAACCTAGCTTTGTACAGCAAATGGAGGTGATATGAATTATATTTATATTTAGTTTATACCGACTTTAAGTAGACATTATATGCCAACTTATGAGTTACAGCAGTAGACAAAGATAAAATGGAAATAACATTTTATAAAATATTACATCATTTTGAACATTTAGTAATTTTTATCTCACCTTAAAAAAAATTGAACATTTGTGCCAATGATAATAAAGAGGCAAACCTGCTAAGTATTTTGGTAAATGGAGTTTCATACAAGATGTGTCCCATAGAAAAGTATTTACATGGATTGTCATTCTGTAAATAATGACACTACTCCATAAATAATTACAACTAAAACAGCAAATCTTCAATATGAGTGAAGATTTGAGTGAATCTCTATAAAGCAGATACAGATAAAAATGCATCAGCAAGTTAATTCAAAGTAAGTCAAAATATATATTAATACATTATTTTACAAAGAGTAAATTCTTTTTTTTTGTAAAGATTTTATTTATTTATTTGACAGAGAGAGAGAGATCACAAGTAGGCAGAGAGAGAGGAGGAAGCAGACTCCCTGCTGAGCAGAGAGCCTGATGCAATGGGGGCCTGGATCCCAGGACCCTGAGATCATGACCTGAGTCGAAAGCAGAGGCTTTAACCCACTGAGCCACCCAGGCACCCTATAAAGAGTAAATTCTTACATAATATCCTAATTTGGCTGTTCCTTTTTCCCCCTTGATGCTTAGTATAGTTGGAACAAGAATCATTTAACAAAAGTCAAATTATTGTCTGACTTTCATCTTCTTTTATCTATGCTTCTTCCGCTGAAATGAAATTTACCATTGGTTCAGTCAAAAGAAATTGTGGATTCTCCAATTTTCCTCTTACACATAATTTTTCAGAGTAATACATAAACATTTTACAGCTGCAGTTTTGATTTTTGATGGTTTAAAGATATTACTTTCTCAAATATCATAGTACTTTCAACATCTTGTGTTTGCCTTGCTTGGAAGCAAGTTCTTTATAGAGAATATAATTTGTTTAGTAGGTAGGAACAGGAAGTGATGCATCTTCCTGAACATTAATTATATCAATTTACCTTATAGCTTTGGACCAGAAATTGAAAGAAATCTCAAAGGGAAAAATTTTGAAGTTGATTTAAATAGCCTGACATACCAAACTGTCTACTGCTCATTTTTCTTCCCAAATATCTCAGTTTATGACTCAGCTGCTCAAAATAATTTGCTTAATTAAATCAATGTTCACATACTCTATATATCCAATGTGCATATGGAAAGAAGAAATAGAAACAATATGCTTCAAATGAAATATTTTAAATAAAGTCCCATGCTAAATTGGATGTTAAGTATTTAAATATGTCTTTGCTTTAATTTTTTAAAGACCTTAGTTTAACACTTAGGGTAACATATGATATTGTTAAAGGGATAGTTCTGCATTATATTTGTAATTAATTTACAGTTTATCCTACTTGAGAGATTTACTGTCATAAGAAGTACATATTCTTTTCTCCATTGTATGAACTGAAGTCAAATATTGATAATGACTGATAAATTTATGGTTAGAAAGGCTGCCTGTGAAACTCTGATATGTCCCTCAGGTAAGTTCAATTAGCTCTTCAGCTTTCAGGCATGTCATATAACCCTCTTCTAACTTAGATGGTCATGATTCTTCACAGGATTATTAAAATAATAAAATATATAGCTAACTTGAACATAAGTCCATACCAATAAGAGGGAATACAATATTCAACAAAATGGAAGAAAAAGGAATAAATGCATGAGATGAAACAAGAATCCATGGTCTTCAGAATTATTTAAGTGACATATTTCTTAAAATATGAAATCTTATTCTGATTTGGATTGCTGTTCTAAGAATATCTGACCTATTTTCCACACTTTGAAAGTTCCAAATGTCAGAGATACATTCAATATTTGAAAATGCTAATTTTAGCTCCTAAGAATGTTTGAATATTGGGAGAGTGCTTATGTACTAAGCTAAATCCAATTTATTCTGCTAAAACTGTGTTTTTCATATCATTTGACAATGTTATTCATGTACAAAGTACTATACTTTTTAACAAAATGAAATTTAATGCAGAAATATTTTAAAAAGATAAGAGATAAAAATTGTGAAAACATGATGTCAAAAGTAAAAAGAGTTTATTTTAGGATAAATTTGCAGGTGCCAGGCAATATAATATTATAGCTTCATAACGTAAATGCATTTTATGATACTTTATGGCTCAAAAGTTTTTATACTCCACAGGATTTTTTTTTTTTGCATTATAAAAATAAAAAATTTAAAAAAAGATTATTTACCTTTTACATGAGTAAAATCAAAAGTGCATTTTGGGTATAATGCAACCAAAATGAGTATTGAGAACTTTTGTTTGGTTTTGTCAATAGATATTTATTTACAAAGTAACTGAAAAACTATTAGTAACTGAGTAACTATTTTAGTGTAACTTAGAATGTATAAAATGGAAATAATAATGATCATAATAATAATTATTATGAAATCCAGTAAGGTAATACATTTATTTTTGATACAGCATTTGCTTATTGCATGATAAACATTTGACAATTGTTCTTATTGCCATTAGTATTAATAATATGTCATTAGGAAGCAAACCAGCTTATGACAGTTCTATAGTCATGTCTACTACATTGACTGTTTTGTGTGTCATTTATCACTGTTTCTTCACCTACCTAGAGACACTTTGTTTCCCATTTTTAGAAAGAGATCACTTTTTATATAAAACCATACAAGGATAACAAGATTTTTTTTATAACAAGATTTTTAATAATAGTGGTTGGTTATACATATTTTGAAATTAGACAAGTTAGAAATTTAAATATTGTCTCAGACTCAGTTAACTACCAGTTAACTTGGACAATTGCCTTAATTCTATTTCTTTGCACTTTCATCCATAAAATGGCCTAGTAAAGTAAAATTTAAAGGTTTATTTTATGGGATCCAGACTCCATTACCCAACTAGATATCTCCATTTGTTGCCCAGTTGATACCAAAACTTCACAATAAATCCATCAATGCATATATCATTTTTATTTGTGTCTTCTATTAACTCTTTTAGAGAAGACAATATATATGTGCATGTACATGAAAATATGGATATAATAGCACAGTCTATACAAGTACATAAAAATAATTAAAATTTTCTATAGTAGATTGTCTTAATAAAGTGTGGTATAGATATTCAATAGCATACTATTATGAAATTTAAATGATCTTGTACATCTTTATTTACTGATATGTAAATGCATATTTTGAAAAACAAAAATGTTTTTTAAGTAATATGTGCATTTATTTATTTATTTATTTATTTATTTATTTAGCCAATTCAGATATATCTGTGTACAACACACATTTAAGGCAGGGTTATCTATTTCGGTTTTTCTAAAGAGAAAATCCAAACCAAAACAAGCAAGCAAGAAAACAAGCAAACAGAAGTCAGAAGTAAAAAAGCCAAGGGCATTGCACACACATCAAATAATCAAAGTTGATATTATTAATACTATGTGTGCCAAAATGGTGCCTATGGCTGATAACTGTCAGTACTACAGATGCAATTCTCAAATGTTTACTTAAATAATAAGCCTATTAGTCTAGTTTACATATTTATCATTTAGTCAATGGAGTACTAAACTATAAGCTTTAAGGAAATGTACTAAATCAATTACATATTTTCTATTCTACTCTTTATTAAATAAAATGTATACAGAATTTTTATCTTTCTCTTCAATCTTTATTATAATAAACACTGAATTTTTTGGCTTATATAGCATACTTATCCTGAGAAGTTCACCTTCACTTTTGCTCAAGTTATTTGAAGCCCAGAAGTTTTTAAAAACATGTGTATTATCTTAATGAAGATTTTTAGCTGAAGCTTCCGGTATTTATTCACTTAAAATTAAAATAATTGTGTCTTTCTTCTTCCTATAATTATCTATCTTCAATATTCACAAACTAACTGCTTAGTGAATTGTTTTCTAAGCTGATTATAATAGATTTGTTTATGAAACATCCAGTAGTGGCCGTTATGTAGTTATATGCAAAATAACATTTTAATTTTTAAGTAAAACCATTGAGAGACCACTTTATAAAATACTATGAAGGAACATAAATGTAAAATGCCTCTCTCTCTTTTCTAAATGACAATTTTAGGAAAAAAGTTTTCTTATAGCCAGTCTGCCTAAAATATATAGGCATAATATATAAAGAGGAACACATATAACATGGGACTAGATCATGATAGACACTTTAGCATAGCAATGAGTGGGATTTGGGGGTCAAACCTGATTCTGCCTCAGTTGTGTACCCTAGGGACAGTTGCCTCTGTGTTCTGCTTTTCTTTCATATGTAAATGGACACAATAATTTTGAACATGCAATAGAATGACAGTGAAGATGGAATGATTTAAATAAATACTGTTAAAACATATGGAAGAGAACCAATAAGCATGCAATCCATATTTCCTGTCCTTGTACTATGCTGCTCCTGATTTCTGGAATGTTTGTATCTCCCCCAAATTTATATTTTGAAGCTCTAACTCCTAATGTGATGGTATTTGGAGATGGAACTTTTGGAAGGTAATTAGAGTTAGATGAGGTCATTAGGGTAGGGTCTTTATGAAGGAGTTAGTTCCCACATGAGAAGAGAAATCAGGGCTCTCTCATTCTCCCTCCCCCCCACACACACACCCCACCCCACCTCACACCAAGGAAAGACCATGTGAGAGCAATAAGGTAGTTATCTGCAAGAGAACTCTGATAAGGAATCAAATTAGCTGACACTGACACCGTAGTCTTAAATTCTCCAACCTCCAGAACCGTGAGAAAATAAATTTCTATTTATTTTCATCCTATGGTATATTTTTATGGTAACCCAAGTTAACTAAGACAGTGTGCCACACATCACAAATCCAGATGTTCCAAACTGAACATACAATTTTTGCCCAACATTTTCTTTTGCATCTTTCAATTTGGTGGATGGTACCATCATCCACTCAGTTAAGCAGACCAGAAAATGGAAATTATTACCAACTGTTCTTTCACCTTGTTAACACTCTTTTAGGCTCTATACTCTAATTACCAATTACTCAATGTTCGGTGCACTAGGAGTAGTCATTTTTTAAAGGTTGACCTACAGTTTTGGAATGTAAATTACCACTCTAATGGCACTTCATTTCCTCATGTGGTTTATAATTTTTTACTATGAACACATTTTTAGCTGAAGCTCTTTTTTTTTTTTTTTTTTTTTTTTTTTTTTTTTTTTTTTTTTTTTTTTTTTTTTAGCTGAAGCTCTTTTGAAGGAAAACCTTTAAGACTCTTGGTTGTTAAAAATTCATAAGGACTGTTTCCCTTTGGCCTCAGTTTGAAACACAGAAGTTTAACTAGAGATACCGTAGGTATTCTATCAAGACGGTGACAGGAGGTGGGTTGGGGTGATGAGGGGACAGCGTGATGTTTGCCTTTTATCTTGTACTCATTCACAGATGAATACTTACATTTTCATGCTTAGTTCTAGCCCTCAGTCATTAAAGAGTCATCACCCATTTCTATTTGGAATTTTGACTCCAAACCCTAAATCCTACATTCAGTTTCTATCCACTGATGAGCTATCTCAATGGAGCTTGTCTTGCTACTCTAGCTTTAATTTCTGAAATGTTTCTCATTTGTGTTTATCTCAGATATGTATGTGTGTTGTATTTTATTCAATGTATTTTGTGTGTAGAATGAAAAAATACATGTCCCTTGTTAACTCATGTTACCACACTGAATAGTTGTCTAGTTTACCCACCTCCTGTTTTGGTCAAATTATAGCAACTATTTTCTATATATTCTCTATCTGCTCTTGTTTATTCAGTAGTTATTTATGAATAAAATCAATCTATTCTCATTTGTAAGCAAAGATTCTCCCTGCTGTGTTCTTCAAAAGCAGAGAGATTAAACGCAAATACACTAGTCAGGTGCCCATGCCCGCAACACTTAACAAAGGGACTTTCACCAATTTTTAAAGTATCTCTTTTTTAATTGTTGTAAAGAAATTTTACATAGGATCTACTCCCTTAAAATTTTCGGTGTACAAAAATTGTTCACTATAGGTACACCATTGTGCAGCGTATCTCTAGAGCTTATTCAGCCTGCATAACTGAAGTACCATTGCTCATCCATAGTATCTTTCCATTTTCCCCTCCCAACAGCCCTTATAACCACTATCCCATTCTTTGACACAATGAATGTGACCATTTTAGGTATGTCATCTAAATGGAATCATGTAATATTTGTTTTTTTTGTGACTTCCTCAATTCATTTTGCATCATGTACTCCAGATTCAACCAGGTTGTCATATATGGTGGGATTTGTTTCTCTTGTTTCAATTTCTTCTTTCAGTGTTTTGTAGTTCTCCATATACAAGTCTTTTACGTCCATTGTTAAGTTTATTCCTAAGATTTTTATTCTTTTTGGTGATGTTGTACGTGAGGTGGTTTTCTTAATTTCTTTTTCAGAGAGTTGTTAGTATTCAGAAACAACTGACTTTTGTATGCTGATTTTGTATCCTGCAACTTTATTGAATCTGTTTTTTAGTTCTAAGGGGTTTTTAATAGAATCTTTAAGGTTCTCTGTATATCAACTTGCTTAACATTTTAGTTTCTTCATCATTAAATGGTAGTAATTAAGATTATCAACAATCTTAGACTTTTGTAGGTGTTGAACAAGATAATTAATTCCTGATGTATACTTCAGTGCCTACCTCAACAAATACTCAAAACTGCTGGCAAATGTCAATATTGTTTTTATCAGCTGTCAAATATTCATAATAGACATATCAGACCCATGTCTATACCACCAAATTCATGCTCCAGTAGTTCTCTCCCACTCAAAACAGATTGCATGTATTTAAGCAGAGGGTTGGAATGATTGCATCCATATTTTATTATGATCACTTCATCTCTAATACAAAGAATTGTAGAAGTAGAATCCGGAGATTGAATGCATGTTGAGGTATTGTTTGGGAGGTGATAGCAGCAGCTCTAATGGGAGAGGATGAGTGTTGAAAAATGAAAGTGCACCAGAGTAAGAAAATGAGTATATTTTAATAAACATCTATGTGTTTAAATCTAGAAGTTTGATAAATGTTTGGGTGTAGAAATATGAAGAGTAGAAAAGGTCAATAATGACAGCTCTATAAATGCTCTGTACAGTAGAATGAATGGTAAAGACCTTGACTGAGGAATGCTAGTATAACTCAAGTTTTTAGAGAAATATTCTCATTTATTTTTATTTTACAAACCAACACTGAGTTATATTGAAATATCTATATAATTATATTACATAATCATTTGGAAATATTATGTAGTGAAATTTATATTCAGATCCATCATAAATATAGGGACATTAAATGTACACATATGTGGGTAAGATTATCAAAGGAAAAGATGCACAATGAGAACCAAAAAAAAAAAGGTCCTGCTTTGAGAAAATCCATTTTTTAGTGACTGATGGGAAGACAGTGTATATGCAAGGGTACTGACAAATAATGATAAAAGAGGAAAAAGTATAATATTATAATTAGGGTTAACTTTTATGGCATAATTAATTTGTCAGTGATATGGTTTGGGTTTTATCTCATTATTGTGTTTTAATCTTATTAATCTGGGAAAAAATTTTAAGCAGTAGCTTCTATTATATGATGAATCGTCCCTTTAATAGTTTTAACATTGTGATATAAAGAGATTAAGAAAATATCCCAGGGCATTGTGTTCATAAATGCCTGAAACAGAACTAAGATGATAATTGAAAACAAAGACCAAGTTCACTGTGATAATTTTGAATCATCAAAAGATATACAAATAGAATTAATTAGATAATTTAAATTGTATTTTATATTTTACTTTTTAGTTGTATTACTAAATTAAATGACACTGTACCCAATCAAAATAACAGCATCCATATCATTTTGTTTCATTTTAACATTGCCTTTATCCAAATACTTAAAGGAATCAACTGAAATATAAGTAGG
>PITA01034979.1:0-10974 GCA_004023965.1 Spilogale gracilis
AGAGAAACACAGCCAGAGAGGGAACACAAGCAGGGGGAGTGAGAGAGGGAGAAGCAGGCTTCCTGCTCGGTCTCCGGGATCATGACCTGAGCCGAAGGCAGTTGCTTAACCAACTGAGCCACCCAGGCGCCCCTGAATGTCTGTTTCTTGAGGATGTCGCCGACACAAAAGCCCCAGATACTGTGAGCGTCTGGCTAGACGCAGCTACGGAGACGCAAGGGGCTGTTTCCCAAAAAAACCGCAGCTCCAATTCTCACATTTTTATATGCCATGTTACACACATCATTTCTGAACCTCTCTGAAGCCCATGCATTTCTGAGCATTGGCAATCAAGCATAAAGTTCTGGGGCAAGCTGTGAAATCTCTGAAATGAAAATCAATTCCATCTCCAGTTCATGGAGACTAATGTGGCATTTACAACATAAACAATCACTTCTGTTAGGGAGGAAAATTAAAAGCTGTGCTACATAAAGGCACAATGTTTAAAGTTCTGGTGGAAATGAGCACTTGGCTTTGAGATGATTACAAAGGAATTGGAAAAAGAGAGGGAAAAAAAAAAAAGGAAAACAAAGGAAAGAAAAGGACAGCTCCAAGAATTCAGAAGTGCAGAGGCTTCATAACCCAAATTTGCTATGATCGAAGCCATGGGGCCTCAGCTCAGACCTCTACGGAAGAAAGAAAAACCTCAGGAATTTCCTAAGTAACGGGGGGCTCATGAGAGTCACATTCATGTCCTTTTCCCCTGGCATCAGAAGACACAGGAGTCTTCCCTTGGGAAAAAGCTCAAGTCTCACATGATGGGTAGTGAGTTCAGTGGTCCTTGGGTGCCTTCAAACCTTGATCTGGGGTACTTCATTACATCAACCTTAGTCTCCCTGTTTGTATAACAGAATCTCATGGGTTTCTGTGCGGAAGATCTCCAAGTTTACAAGATAAAATAAAAAAGGAAGAAGAGGGAAGAGACTATCAGAAATTAAAAAAAAAAAGAAAAAGAAAAAAGAAACCTGGAATGAAACTTGGCTTTGTCACTAGCTAACTAAGGAACTCAAGGCCAGGATCTTAATCTCTGAAGACTGTTTCCTTATCTAATAAACTGGGGAGTTCTACCATGTGATCTCTGAAAGAGATGGGCTCTAAAATTTTATCCCCCTCTCATTCTGCATCAGACTACAACCAACCAGGGGGCTGGCCTCATTTGCATGGGCGGTGGAGAAAGATATAAGATGTTGCCAATCAGGAGGTGCTCATTTGCATGATGGCTGTGATTCACTAATTAGCCAAAAAGACTTCCAGTACAGCCTTGCAGGAAGGCGCTAGGGTTCCCGCTGTGACATTACTTAACTGGGCTCCTGGTTTTGGCTATTAAGACTCTCAAAGTACTAGCCAGTAACTAACTGACTTCTCTATAAAGCTGCCCAGGCAATTAAGAACATTAGCATAAAGAAATCTTTCTCAATTAGCTATTTTTAGAGTGGGCTGGAAATGCTGTCTTGCAGTTTTCTCAAGATTTTTATCACAGCACTATGCTTGTTGTATTACCGGTGTCACGTGTGTATTTTCATTCTATTTTTGTTCCGCATCAACAATTTGTAGTAATGCTATTTTGAGGGGTAGTAAACCCCTCAGTCTTCCCAGCGCCTCGAGAGAAGTCACTGACATGTCTGATCAAGGCGAACTGCTGATTCGAGTGCGAACACGGGACAACGCCGGCTATGCCTTGAACTCATACGCCAGCCAACCATCCCATCAGACGGCTTGATTTGCCTTGATCAGAGAAGCAATTTGTTAGACATGCCCTCCCCCCGCAACCCCCCAAAGTGCTAATCACCTTTTCGAGGTAGAAGATAGATGGGAAACACTGCACAATTTGCTTGCCATTGCCCCAAAATGCTAATCACTTACGAACATCTAAATTATGACTTGAGGCCTTGCGTGACAAGGTAAGAAAACGGTGTGTCTCTGCATACACAACTATTATTTACCAGCGTCAAAAATAACTATCACATTTGCATAACTGTGGGGCTAGATGACAATTTCTCCCTAAAACTGCTTCTGTGGCAAAAAAGCTTTGACTGATATGAAGTGTGGTATGTTGTTTTTTTAACCCTTACGAGATGGAGCTGGAACCCTGTAGAGTGAGATGTCTGAGCACTGGTTTGGAATGCAGAGGCTATGCAAGAAAACAGAAGGGTTTCTTTGGTTATATTCACTTTGGGTACATGGGTTGCCATCTTGTGTAAGCCGGTGGCCTCCAAAGTGGGTTGTGGGCACCCCAGGAAGTCATTTGACCCTTTGGGGTGCAGGAAGAAAGCATTTTCCCTCTTAATTTCTTGTTGCCTATTTTGCAGAAATGGTTTTTTTAATGCCTGTAATACTAGGACTGGACTACATGGATATAATTTACATAGAAATGCATACATTCTGGGTGACTGCTGAAACTTTTTGTTAATGGAGGTTAGTGATAAGAGAAAAATCTTTGGCAATCATTAGCGAACAACACATATTGTGCTGGCCAGGAGGATGACCCGCTGTTAAAAAGAATTTTCTAGAAGGAAGAGCTCATTAGCTGTATCTACAAATATACTACCAGAGATGATACTTCTAGACCATAAAGAAGCCAGACTATAAGCACTGGACATAAATATATCTAACATTTCATACATCCTTCTATTCAGACAAGAAAGAAAGACGCTTTTCTGAAAAGCTAATTATCCACAGAGTGTCTCCAAGTGAAGACCGATAGGTTCCATTCTCTTTGGGGGTAGGGCAATACATCCAGAATAAGATAGGATGAGGTGTTTTCAGAGAAGAATGGTTAAGATGGGCAAGTACTGGGTAATAATACCAGGTAAGGAAGCCCAAACATAGCTCTAGAGTCCACAGGCACCCGACGCCCACCCCCAGACCCCCGACGTAGACAGAAAGACCTCAGAGATTTCCCATGCAGCTGATTTTTATCTTGTATAGCTCTCCTTATCCCCATTAGCCTTTGCTCTTGCTCCCTAAGCATTCACAAATGCTTACTAGGTGTTTAAGATGTGCCAGACATGGTCCTGAGAATCCTGAGATATTCTTTTCCTCCCAACTCTCTCTGTCAAGGGGGGGAGGGGTGATCCGTAGGTCTCCAAGCTAGAATTTTGGGAGGTTGCCAACTCGCAGCTCCTCTTGATTGTTCATTGCTCCCCTACTGAGAAGCCTCGATCATCAAATCGGGTTCAGGCAGAGCTCTGACAGCAGGAGGAGGAGGTGAGCCTCTCATAGAGAGTAGAAGAGCTTTCTCCGCCCAGCCTCCTGGCACTGTCTTCACTTCTTCCTGGCAGTTGGCTCCTTCTGAGTGTTATTGTAGTGTGTTCTTACAGTTTGCCTCTCTATGGACCATCAGCAAATGTCTCATTCAACTGTCTCATTTGCAAGAACCTCCTTCTTGCTTGGTCTTGAACTTGACCCCAGAGTGATCCAAAGAAGCACCTGTGACTGTTCTCACTGAGCTTATACTATGGTTGGAAGAATTCATGCTTCATAGGAGCATTACCACATAGCAGGGCATGGGTAAGTGCTGCAGGTCTAGCCAGGATCTGCTAGGAATTGGGAGGCAATTGTGAGATGGCAGAAAAAGTCTAGGACTTGAGTTGGTTAGGCCGCTGCCTTCAGCTCAGGTCACGATCCTACCGTCCTGGGATCCAGTCCCGTGTCGGGAATCCCTGCTCAGAGGGGAGTCTGTTTCTCCTTCTCCTTCTGCCTTAGTCCTCCCTCCCCCCAGTCATGCTCTCTTGCTCTCTCTAAACACACAAACAAATCAATAAATAACATTTAAAAAAAAAAATCTGGGACTTGAAGCCAGATGCAGTGATTCTGGTCTCAGCTCCTTCACTTCTTAGTGCTAATGACCTTGGGCAGACTACCTCCATCTCTGAGTCTCAGTGTCCTTATCAACAGAATAGGGATGATATCGCCTATTGACAGGGTTGTCTCGAGGATCCAGTGAGACAGCGGGTGTGGACATGCCTTGTAAGGTGGAAAGTGCTGTGCACACTTCAGGAATGACAGTTAAAGGAGGCTGATCGGTCGGTTCGGGGTGGGTAAGGAAGGCGCTATTTTCTTGTCCATTCACACCCTCCAGGACCAATACTGTTTACTATAACTGAAAGCGAGGAGCTGAAGGTCACTGCCTCTACCCATTCTTTGATGCTGGACTGCAGGCGACACAGGGATGCAGCCTCGGCTGGGGTTTGGAATCCCTGTCCCGAACAGCTGGAAAAGGAATGGTAGCTCTGGGCAGCGATGGGGCTGACAGGAGCTTGGGGCCATGCCAGGCCCAGAGAAAGAGGGATGGATGGTAATCAGACTGTCAGGCCCCTGAGCGAATTCCCAGGCAAAGGTTGTTGACAGAACTTTCAAGAGGATGGCTGGGGGGGACTGTGGAGGATCATTCTGCAGGACTTTATGATGCACAGAGGCCTGCGGTGTATGGTGACTTACCTGCAGATCACCAGCAGAGGGCAGTGTCTAGAGTCCGTTTCTCCCGCCTACCGCTGGGAGCCAAACCCCATCCTCCTGCTCCTTTGTCCTTCAGTGGGAGGTTAGCAGTAGCCAGTTCAGTGTAAATGCCCTGAGGTGTCAGGATTAGTAAATAGGAAGGGATTTACAAAGTAAATGCAAGCCTAACTCACAGAGAAGATTATCTGGTTATACTGTTATTATGTTGGGACATAGTTGCTCTTAATGTGGACTAATCCTGTAGAAATGTAATTACCATGTAGTTTCTGTATATCACTAGATCTTATGAGGTAGACCAGTGGGCTCCCCACTCCGTCCCTGGGGGCTTGAGCAGAGTTACCATCTGCAGTAGTTCTTTTTGTTTTATCTTCATTACTATAAAGTCTCTTGGGGAGCCTCCCCAGGAGCTAGCTCCCCGCTCTCAATCTCATTTTTCTGATATGCAGTTCTGAATTTCCCATAATTGAATCTCGTCTGGGTCTCCTAGTGGCTCATCTTGGCTTGCTCACCTTCCGTTTTGTGGCTCCCCTGGTGAGTGTTATGTCCTGCAGCAGGACCGCTGGGCTGGGGAGCAGGGCTCTGCTGGCTTGCCGAAGCACACAGGCATATTCATTAGAAAGAGTGTCCACTGAGACAAAAGTTACCAGCTGTCTTTTATTGTCCATTCTGCCACTCTTCTTTAGCTACTAGCAAAGAGCTCTCTGAATATGAGAAAATGCGGTTGCCTAGAATAAGCCCCACACTTCCTAGCCTCCCTTACAGCTATGAGATCAAGTCCCGCCCAATGGGTATGAGCAGAACGGATGTGCAGAAGTTCTGGACCAGGCCCCTGAACGAAAGAGACAAATGCTTCCTGTCCCTGTGTCCTCTTTCCATGGACTGAAGTTCTGGGCACGACAGTGGGAGCTAAAGCAATCACTGTGGACCAGAGTTGGAAGTCACGTTCTATGGCTCACTTGCTGACCGCCTGTGACAGAGTAATGAACTCTGATGTTGGTTTGCAAGATTAAGCTGGGCCTTTGTCACATGGCCCCCACCTTTGCTCTGGCGATCGTCACTGGAGGGCCCTGGGAGTGGAGACTCCTGTCGTGTTCTCCTTCATCAACCTGCTCAGCCCAAAGTCAAGGAGAAGCAGGGACAAAATGCCACTGAGGTTGGGCTCATCCTGCAACAGGCCCTACCCAGCCATGCTTGGCCCTGAATCTATGCTTTGTTTCTTTGTTCCCTTTGGTTGTGGCCAATAGTGCCGAAGATAGACTCTCAGAGGCCAACACCACTCAGGGATCTTGGGATTCAAGTTTGAAAGTGTGACAGGGGCGACACTTTCCCACACACATTCCTCTCAATGGGTGGCAGAGAGGAAAGAGGGCTGGGCTGGGTCAAGAGCTGGTTCTGGCTCTCCCAGTCACCAGCTGTGTCATCTTGCACAGCTGCCCTCCTCCAGCGCTAAGGGAGCGAGTTAGGCCAGGTGATTTCTGGAAGTCCTGCCAACTTGAGCATGGCATAAAGTGACAATTCTACGACCCGCCTTGTGCCTGCAGTGTCATCTTCAACCCGTGAAGCAAATGACCTCAGGAAGGTCCACGTCTACGCCGGGGTCTTGGCAGCTCCTCTCCCTTCTCATCTTTTGCTCAGCACTGAACAGAGCCTGGTGCAGGGAAGGGAGGAGAGGGCAGGAGTGGGGCAGGGGGGCATCATCGAGGTGACAGACAACAGGCCCTTCTCTTGAGCAGTCTAGTCTCTCGAGCCACACGGCACACACACATGGTGCCTGTGAGACTAGCCTCGTAAATTACCCTGGAAACGTGTCCCTCTTGAGGGACCAAAGCACAGGCGGGGTCTGGCCAGAGGTGAGTGTGCTGTCCCTCATGCCTGCTGACCTTGAATGAGTTTCCAAGCGTTTGAGCCTCAGTCTCCTCACTTATAAAATCGGGGTAACAGAAACACCCCCTCAGGCGTGCAAATGTGGGGAGGGGACGTGGTAATGGGCACGGCACGTAGTATGTGTAAGTGGGGTGTAGTGCCCCCCGCCCTTTCTACCCAATTACATTTCCCACTTAGTTCCCACCAGACTTTCCCGCTGTCTTGCCTTCTGCCTCTTGGACCTTTTCTCTCTTTTCCATACCTTCCTCCCCGCCACGCTGCCTCCCCGATCCCCGATCCCCGCTCCAGTAAAGCTCTCCCACCCTCCCCCTTCTAGAGGCCAAGGCAAGGTGGGGCAATACCCATGCCCAGTGATATTTCAGAAACTTTAATTAAGGGGAGGATTATGCATGCCATTTGAGTTTTAAATGGGATTCAGATCAGAATGAATAAAATGCTAACTCTTCCCCTGTCTAACCCACTCACCCACATACCGTAGGGTGAAATGAAACATAACTCAGTTTCTCCACGAAAGGCAGCAGACAGCAGGTCATTCTGGTCAACGGGCCGGTGGCGGCATCGCCGCGGGCCTAGGCAAATAGCGGTTCTGTCATCGTCATGCCTCTCGCCATCTCTTTCCTAGCTAGGAGTGTAGATAGGAGAAAATGTCTACTGCGTGGTGCTCGGCCTCAGATGGAACCTACAGAGCTCTGTCCTTCCAGCTGTGGCATGGGGGAGGGGCAGTGTGGCCTCAGGGCCGTGTCGCTCTCTGCAGAGACACCTTTTCCAGAAGCACCCAGAACCTTCTTCGTGGCACCCCACTGCCTCATGAGGTTCCTCAGCCCTCGGGGAGCCCGGGAAAACTGGATCTCAATCCTTAAAACAATTGCCCACTTGCTCTAGAGTCTCAGTTTACATGATGCCTTATGACTTCTCTGGCAAGGTAGACCCTGCCTGCTGGTTTCATCATGCCACACATGAGTGTGGGCGTGTGCCACCAGCCTCTGGGGCCCCATCCATACACGCGGCTACCTCTGTGGTCCTACGTTGGTCTCAAAGGGACAGCTCCCCTTTCCACAAGACCTTGTGTCCAAAGCCCCACACTCTTGGCCTGGGTCCTCTTTCATGAGCCACCCAGATGTCACTTGGCACCGAGGCCGGCTCTTTTTGGCAAGCACAAGGGGGCCTTGCTGCAGTGCGAGAATTCAAGGATACAAACAATACACAAAGTAAGGGAAAGTAAAAGGTATCTGCTTGGAGACAGCTCAAGGGGGGACAATCATGCCTTTCCTAGAGAGAAAAGGAGGAAACCACTCCTTAAACATCAGCAGAAAATAAAAAGTATCTAGAATGCTTCTCTGTGGCCATGCGTTGGTAACTGAGAAGCCCCTGGTGGTCCCCACATACCCCTGGCCCAACCATATCCAACCATATCCCATGGTTTTCCAAACTCTCTTTAGCGACTAGGTGTCAGTTTCCCCATCTGTAAAATGGGAGACCACGGCGACAGACAACTTTGTGGGGCTCCTCTAAGGAGAATCTTGACACGGTTGTTTTCATCTACAGATTTATCTACTTGCTCCAATCTCACAAAGTGAAGCCCCCGGACCCTTCCCCACTGGCTTCCGGCATTTCTCCCCTCCAGGGGGGCCCCCAGCCGCAGGCAGTGCAGAGCAGAGCAGAGCAAAGGACAGCACCAACACTGCTCAGTCCTCCTGAGGACCAGGAGCGCTATCGAAATGAGCAAGCTCACAGCCACAGCTGCTCTTCCAGCCCTCCTGGAGCCCACGCCCGTGAACTTCCTGATCAGAGGTGTTGGTAACACTGTGTCTCCATGGGGTTGTGACTCCGCATTTAGCTACACGGAATAAACAATGTTCTGATAATTGCCGGGTCACCACTGTTTACTTCTGCAGTTATTTTCATTTAAGAGAGCCCTTTTCCTTGGGGCTCCGGGAAGAGGGCACTCCTGTAATTTTCTTCACCATCTCCCTCTAATGAGGTCCAAGTTCAGGCAAAGGGAGTCAGGCAGTTTTAGAGGGAGCGACGCAGAAACAAATCTGACCTCAGCTGGGATGGTTTGAAATGTGAGAAAGTGATTAGAGCTGGGTACTCCAACGAGGTTTACACTAACCTGTTTTCTTTTCCCAGTTAATTTTGTTTTTTTTAACTTGATCCATGAATAGGGAAATATTCCTCTGGCCAAGCCCCATAATCCAATACTCTATAGTTTCCATTTTATAGATTAAAAAAAAAGATTTATTTATTTATTTGGGGGGGGAGGGGCAGAGGAAGAGAATCTCAAGCAGTCTCCCCAGAGTGTGGATCCCGATGTGGGACACGATCTCACAGTTGGATGCTTAACTGACTGAGCCACCCAGGCGCCCCAATAATTTCCCTTTTAACTTCATGTCACAACATCCATTGCCAACATCTGAGCTCAGACATGCTGGAAGGTTGCTCTTCCCGGAGCAAATTCACCTCTTTGTTTTGCTGTTTACTTCCCATTTCCATATGCCAGCCCTCCAGGGGTGGGGTACTATAGCATCATTTCATCTCTAATGTTGTGAGCGGGTTAAAAGGATCATGTCTTGGAATGCCTACACTAACCGGAGCCTCTCCCCCCACCCCACCTCCCTCCCTTCTTCCTCTGCTGTCTCCTTGGCCCTCGGTTGGCTGCGAACAGTAGGAACCCATCACAGACAGCGTGTCATCCCCTTGCTGACAGCCTCAGTGCCATAATATGGGGCTGCCAAGCCCATTACAGTAATGACAGCACTGCAGAATTAGAACACTCACTCCTACATAGAGAAGGAAAAAAATGAGGGAGAGAGGGGGCAGGGCTGGAATCTTGTGCCTCTTTGCATTCTTTCTCTTTTTTCCTCCTGGGATGTGGCGTTATTCCTCTTTCATTTTCCTCTATTTCATGAAGAAGATAAGCAAGCGTGCAACCATGTATCCCCACACTGGCACACGTGTTTACGGGGAAGGGGACGGCATGACTGGGGTCTCGGGGAACCGTCCAGGAGATTATTATGCCTCGTGGTGAAACTAGCAGGACTATTCATTCCATTATCATTTCCCCAGACGGGGCACGCTCACGGACGGACGTGCTTTGCTGGGGCTTTTGTAATATCAACAGGGACATATGGGATTAACTTTCTGCCTTGGGCAGGGGGAGGAGGGAGCTGCAAAATTTAATGATCATCTCTCTGACTGGGGATCATAAAGTGCTGTTGATAATTATGATAATTAAAGTGATTTGCTTACAGTAATTAGTCCCTAGGACTCCCTTGTGGAGGGAGGAGAGAGGGACTGCTCCATCTGGCATGTGGGCAAACTGAGGCACAGAGAGCAGGGACAAAGACAAAGCTGTGGTCCGGCCACAGGAGACTGAGGGCTCTGCATGCAGGAGGGGGTGCCGACGTGGCTGCTTCCTGGGTAAGGTGGACCTTCGGCAGGAGTTACAGGGGAGCGGTTTCATGCAACAAGGAGACGTGTCCCGAGGCCCCCGGAGCTCCTGCTGCATGTGGATGTTTAGGAAGGATGCTGGAAGCATATTGGCAGAAGTACCGGGTTTCCCACAGGTCTCAGGTTCAAGGGGGGGGAGACAGAGGGACCAGTGGTATACACTAGGACATGGGAAGAGATTAGGAGACTTAGGAGCAAGCTTAGGAGACTCCTTAGCCCCCTCCCTCTCTATGCTTTTTCTGCTAGGCACCCAGCGGAAGGGTCAAAGACCTCTTGGAAAGGCCAAAGGCATTTTCTATCAAATCTGATGGGAGGGGGCTGGTGACATGCTTGGGGCAAGGGGCAGCTCATGCCAATAGCGATCAGGCTCCAGTGACCAGATGGAGCCCTGCTGAGCTCTTAGTTCCCTCGTGGCTCCTGAGTCTGCTACTGAGAGTGACATTCCCTGGGACTCCTGGAGCTAGGAATGTGGGCGGACAACACACTACACGGCAGCAGGGGATGATGGAAGGAGTCTTGAGCCTTGGGTCTGAACTCCCGGCCCCCTGCTTATCTAGGCTGCTTATTCTCTATTAGCAGTGGTTTACCCATGAATGCGGAGAATAACAATCGCCACTCAGGGCAGCCATGGGAACCGAGGAAGGGAAGCACCTAGCCCAGCGCCCAGACATCACCGCAGTATCAAAGTGCTGGACACAGGCTTGTTTTCCTTTTTTTTTTTTTTTTTTAAACCAATCAACCTAATGACACACACACACACACACACACACATGCACGTGCATGCGCATGCACACACACACATATGTATGTATTTTAAATATATAAATTTTAGGGGAGCCCAGGTGGCTCAGCTGGTTGAGCGATTGCCTTTGGCTCAGGTCAGGACCCCGGAGACCCGGGATCGAGCCCCACATCGGGCTCCCTACTCGGCAGGAAGCCTGCTTCTCCCTCTCTCACTCCCCCTGCTTGTGTTCCCTCTCTGGCTGTGTTTTGCTCTGTCAAATAAATAAAATCTTTATAAAAAAATTTTTTTATCTGTCCACTCATCCATTCATCCATCCATCCACCATCTATCCATCCATTAATCCACCATCCATCCATCCGCCATTCACCCATCCATCCATCCACCATCCACCCATCCAC
>PITA01034980.1:0-10987 GCA_004023965.1 Spilogale gracilis
AAGGAAACAATCAACAAAACAAAGAGGCAACCCACAGAATGGGAGAAGATATTTGCAAATGACACTACAGACAAAGGGCTGATATCCAAGATCTATAAAGAACTACTCAAACTCAACACCCAAAAAGAAGATGAACACATCAAAAAATGGGCAAGAGACATGAAGAGGCACTTCTCCGTAGAAGATATACAAACGGCCAGCAGACACATGAAAACATGTTCATCGTCACTAGCTATCAGGGAAATTCAAATCAAAACCACTCTAAGATACCACCTTACACCAGTCAGAATGGCCAAAATTAACAAGACAGAAAACAACAAGTCTTGGAGAGGCTGCAGAGAAAGGCGAACCCTCTTACACTGTTGGTGGGAATGTAAACTGGTGCAGCCGCTTTGGAAAATAGTGTGGAGATCCCTTAAAAAATTAAAGATAGAGCTACCCTATGAACCTGCAATTGCACTACTGGGCATTTACCCCAAAGATACAGATGTAGTGAAACAAAACAAAACCTAGAAGCTAGGAGGAAGAATTTAAATATTAAGAGTGGATTTTAATATCCTCTGAGAAGAAGAAGAAGAAAAAAAAAAGAATAGTTGTAGCTTTTGCATTCCCAGTTGAAAAAAGGCTTCAAGGCTTAGCCATACTGGAATCTTTGGTTCAAACACCTCTTAAAAAGACATATCAATTGTATATGACTCACATAAAGATGCAATATAATGAAATGAGCAGGAAAAAAAAATCTAGAAAAAGGATCACAGAATTAAAACATAACAAGACGCCTCACCAAGGAAGATGAGCAGATGTCCAATTAAATATATATGAAATGATGCTCAACATCATGTTATTAGTAACATCACATTAAAACATCTATGTGATACCATTATACATGTAATAGAATGTCTAAAATCCAAACAAACAACAACATCAAGTGTTACTGATGATGGAGATTAAGAGGAACTCTCGCTGATCACTAGTGGGGATGTCAAATGGTTACTTTAGAAGACAGTTGGAGTTTCTTGTAAGATTAAACGCAGACTTAACAATGCAATCCAGCAATCAGACCCCTAGTTCATAAGGCAAAGAACTTAGAAAACTTCACAGGCAATGGACAATGTCTAACTATAAGAAGGAGTCCTTCTCTTGGCATAATTATTAGATTAGAAGAATTTGTAAAGATTTAATAAATTTTCTAGCCCTGGCCACAAATTTTTTTGAGTATCTTTCCAAATTCATCAGTTAAATAATCTTAATTATAAATCTCTTCAATAAATAGGAAGTAAATGTTTAAGAATAAAAAGAAAAATGTGATAAATAAAATAATTTAAAATATAAGTATAAATAGAATTAAAAAGTTCAAAAAAGTAATAAAGAAATCATTTTAACTTCCTCACATTTGCACTTTTGTAATTGAATTTCATATAAAAATATTGACTGTAACTGTAATCACTATGTTGTTTTATGTTTCTCTTTAAGGTGCATAAAACATTAAATGTCTAATTTAATAAATTAAAATTTCCACTAAACATTCAGAAATATATTTAAGTAAATCAACATTTTTCAAATTTGAGGAAATCTAATTTTTCAAATTCATTAATTTTTTATTACTTGTTTGAAGAGTATGTGACTAATCAAATTGAGGTACAAAGAGTGATATTTTACTTCCCATGAGGAAACTCTTTTAATATTAAAGATTATATCAAGAATAAGATATTTATCTCAGATTGAAAAAAGGATTATTAGCAAACAAACACAGGACCATCTTAGCAAATGTGAGTACCTGTGCATTTCTTCACACAAATACGCCTACACACATACACAATTATGTCACCCTTCCCTTTCTCTTCCACTTATTTTTTCTAAAGTCCATTCTTCTTTTGTCCTTCGTTCTTTCTCTCTCCATCCTTCCTTCGTCCTTCCTTCCTTCCTTCCTTCCTTCCTTCCTTCCTTCCTTCCTTCCTTCCTTCCTTCCTTTTCTTTCCTTTCTTATCAAAATATAAGAATATAAGTCTCTGTCTTATCAAAATTTGTCATATAGGTTTTCAATATCTTGACCCAGAAATGGCTAATTTCTCTATAGTAAGGATCTCATAAATGTATGCTCAACAAAAATATTCATTTTATCCAGTTAAAAGAAAAAAAATGTTATTGTAAGCCCTACCTTGTAATTTTTAAGCAACTAAATGTTTCCTGGGAGTAAAAAGTATTTTCACCTGTTTTCCCTCTTTAAAATGTCCCTGTGGAGCTTTTTGCAGTACCAGGCAGAAATATTTATTTGCTGAATTTATATACTATTCACCTAGGGCAAGTATTCTTTGGAGTGGTGGTAGAATATTTCAATTTGCATTGTTCTTCTCTACCTGCCATAAATATCTATTTGTGAGCACTCTGTTCAGTGTATTGCTTGAAAATACTTCAAATATCTCTGGAATAATGTTGCTGAAGGAAAACATTAACAGTCGGGAAACAATGTGAATTTTAACTGTGTCCTGAGCAGATACACTATGTTTAAAATACATATGCTAGAAGTCCATGTAATACACATCACATTAGATACAACATTCTAGCTAAGGTTCTAGCATAACCAAATAAGTACCTTGGTTCAATGGCAACTAGTTTCCATTCTTCAAATAGCCTTGACAAATACTGAAGACCACTATAGAAAACACTTAACCTTCTTCAAAATAGAGGCCACTCTTTTAACTCAGATATTGAATTTGGCACCTAAATGCACAATTATTTCACTTCAGCAGGCAGTTAGGCATGAAAATGGGTATTATCGTTAGCTAAGTGTCAACAGGGGAACGCAAATGTGCAATTTATGTATACCTTTTTGATGTCAGGTTTTGAAAATTTCAGCCTGAATATACTGACAAGTTGAATATACTGACATTTTCCACATATATAAAATGCTGTGATTTGATCAGGTCAAAAATATCTTTGAGTATTGTGAAATTTTATTGAGACAACTCCTAAAGGACTGGCACAGGGGAAACACATAAACATTAAAATTAAACACTCATTCCAAGAGTGAGAAATCTATTTTAAGAACAGTTTTATGACTTGACACATACTAAATTGATTGTAAATTACTGCACATTGTGCCATTTTATTTTCCCGTAATTTTACATTGTATAATCCAGGTCTCTTTATAGTCTCAGATTCCAAGGTAATAAAACGTCAGAGCTATTTTCTCATCCTTTCATTTACCATTTAAAAAAAAATGTATAGCACAATTCTTACAAGCTGGACTGTATTCATGTTAGAATTCCTAGGGGGAGATTAAGTGCCCTTTTTCATAATAATGTTGACGATGATGGTGATGATGATGATATTAATAATGCCTTTTTGTCTGCCAGAAGTCATATAGCATTCTGGCTGAATAATGGTGCGTGCTTTTTCAGCCAAATGTGAAGTTCCTTTGAGTATTGCAAATGGCACTTTAAATGAGAAATCCAATACATTTGCTGCTGTTTAAATAACTTAAACTTTTTTCCCCCATCAATCCAGCAAAGTTGTTACTGGATCTATGTAGGAGTTAAAACAGATTTGAAAATATTACAGCTCTTCTGACACCTTGATAAATTATATTTTTAACCCTTGTTTCTTACCTAAAGAAAAATAGATTCACTTATTTTCTACATCACAATGTCTCCATCTTGCTTTCTCCAATAATATAATGGCATATCAATATTTTTGCTGTTAAGAATATATAAGGATTTCTAATGAACATTTCTATTTTACTGTCTAATGTCTTCTGGAAAGTTTGAAACATATGAAGAATATGTAATTCACATTGCCTCATTATTTAGGAATACCAATCATGCTGACCAGTATTAGTGCAAATGGTTTTAATTTTCTATGAGAATATCTGGAGGGAAAAGAAATTTGACTAATATTGACCCAGATATTAATTTAGACACTTACATATGGGAAAAAAATGATTCAAATAGTGAAATCTACTCATCCTTGGCAATCTAAAAATATGCACTTAAAAGAATCAATTATCTAATATTGATCAAGAATTGATTAACTTAACAAATATTTATTTAGTGCCTACTTGGTATGAGAGACTGCTATGCCATGGGAATAAGGTGAAAAATCATTTGTTCAACTTTGCAAAAATGAAACCTCATTCAAGAAAAATATTAACTGTACTTGTGAAAAAAAAATTTATGTAACTATACAAAAGTGTCTTAGACAAATATGGTCAAAAAAGAGCAGAGATTTTGAGTATAACAATATATTTTTAAAGGTCAAATGATTTAGAAATCTGACATGTCTTAAATATTTTATTTATTTATTTATTTATTTATTTAAGAGAGTGAGCATGAGCGGGGGGAGGAGCAGAGGGAGAAGGAGAAGCAGACTCCTCACTGGGAGCTCAATATTGGCCAATCTCAGGACCCTGAGATCATGACCTGGGCCACAGGCAGATAGATGCTCAACCATGTGAGCCTCCTAGGTGTTCCAGAAATATGGCATTTTTTAATGATTATAAAATTTTGATATTTTCACTGAATTCCAAACACCACTGCATTGATTATAATTCAAAATTATCATGCTAGTGAGTAGTACAGATAACTGTATCTGAAACTTTATATATATTGCCATATTTTAATTTTTTTAAATATATTTTTTTAAATTTATTTATTTGACAGAGAGAAACACATCCAGAGAGGGAACAGAAGCAGGGGGAGTGAGAGAGGGAGAAGCAGGCTTCCTGACGAGCACGGAGCCCAATGTGGGACTCGATCCCAGGTCTCCAAGATCATGACCTGAGCCAAAGGCAGTCGCCCAACCAACTGAGCCACCCAGGGACCCTATATTGCCATATTTTAAAAAGAATTTAAACCAAGAATATGGTGAAAATCTACCAAATTATTTTTAGTGCTATTACTATCAATTTTAGATGTCATTTTTCTTCAATTTTATATATTATTTTAAAAATCACTATTGACATTCTTGATCATGTATAAGAGGCTATAAATTAGGAAAAATGAATATCAAATATCTTAAAAAGTGAACACAATCATTGAGAGACAAATCTAAGCTACTAGGTCCTGGGAGTCCAACTGCAATTCACACAATTTGCCTTAAGAGAATTGGGTTTGTGTCCCAGGTGTTATGTCTACTCCAAAATTATCTGGATAATAATAAGATGAATAAAGTGTTTTAAAAATATTTTTGAACCTATTTAAGCCTATAAAATTTTAGTAGGCTGTATAAGTATTTCTCAAATTTTTTTGAATGTTGTTCTTCATGGAAAGCATTACAAAATTAAGGACCTTTATAATTTTTCAGAAATACTATGTTAGAATGATTGAAATAAATTGTATTATTTGAGAAATAAAATAAATATCTCCTACAAAAATGTCAGCTACTCAATTTTCCTTAAGAATCACAGACAGCTGAGCTTCTGAACAGCAAAGGAAACAGTCAACAAAACAAAGAGGCAACCCACAGAATGGGAGAAGATATTTGCAAATGACACTACAGACAAAGGGCTGGTATCCAAGATCTATAAAGAACTACTCAAACTCAACATCCGAAAAGAAGATGAACACATCAAAAAATGGGCAAGACATGAAGAGACACTTCTCCATAGAAATATACAAATGGCTAACAGACACATGAAAAAATGTTCAGTGTCACTAGCTATCAGGGAAATTCAAAGCAAAACCACACTGAGATACCTACCACCTTACACCAGTCAAAATGGCCAAAATTAACAAGTCAGGAAACAACAAGTGTTGGAGAGGTTGCGGAGAAAGGGGAACTCTCTTACACTGTTGGTGGGAATACAAGGTGGTGCAGCCGCTTTGGAAAACAGTGTGGAGATTCCTTAAAAAATTTAAAATAGAGCTACCCTATGACCCTGAAATTGCACTACTGGGCATTTACCCCAAAGATACAGATGTAGTGAAAAGAAGGGCCATATGTACCCCAATGTTTATCGCAGCAATGGCCACAATTGCCAAACTGTGGAAAGAGCCAAGGTGCCCCATCAACAGATGAATGGATAAAGAAGATGTGGTACATATATACAATGGAATACTATGCCTCCATCAGAAAGGATGAATATCCAACTTTTGTAGCAACATGGACTGGACTGGAAGAGATTATGCTGAGTGAAATAAGCCAAGTAGAGAAAGTCAAGTATCACGTGGTTTCACTTACTTGTGGTGCATAAGGGGTAACCTAGAGGACAGTAGGAGAAGGAAAGTAAATGGGAAGTAGGGTAATCCAGGGAGAAAAATGAAACAACAGAGACTTTCGACACAGAAACAGACTGAAGGACTTGGGGGGGGGGTATGGGAGAGCCTGGTGGTGGGTACTGAGGGCACCTATTGCATGGAGCACTGGGTGTGGGGAATGGGGAATGAATCTTGGAACACTGAAAAAAAAATAAGTAAAAATTTAAAAAAAAGAATCACAGACAGCTAAAAAAAAAAAAAAAGAGAATCATATATAGCTAGATTAGTAAGGAATTAGGAAGTTATCTACCTCAAAGTTATTTTAGACACAAATTACCTAATGCTGAAACAGGTTAATGACATGTGTAACTTTCAAACCAAGAAGTACATGGTTATTATTTGTAATGTTACTTTCATTATCATACTAACTTTTTAAAAATTAAGTCATCTTTTAAGATATTTAAAGCAAATGGCAAAGTGAGTCAATTTACAGCATGATAACATATTTATAGCAAATTGTTTTAAATTCTTATTTATTGTCTTGCTGACTTTGTTATTGAACAACTTAAACTGGAAGCACCCTAGTTTTTTTGAAGGAAAATATAAGTTATAGGAACCAGCAAAATATTACTTGTCTGAATTGGGTTTTATTAAAGCTTAAAGACAGCTGTAAATTGTGGGAATTCACAGTGCATGGACAGACAAAATCTGACTTGTAGATGCCTCCCTGGATGTGACTAATTGAAAAGCAAAGGGAGTGCTTTGGGCTTCTTCTGAATATTCTTGGCTGAAAGCAGCCAGAATCTTATTGTGGCTCAAGATTCTCATCTAGGAAATAAATGTTTAAATTTTTAAGAAAAACAGGCACCTGTGGGGATCACGTATTTTACAAATTTCCTGCCTCCTTAGCCTTATCACATGCTGCCCCATTACAGTTACACTTTCCTCCTTGTTTTGTGCTTGGGCTTGGTGTATTGATAAGACTCCAATAAAAGTGGAGACAAAGCTTGGCCCCAGGCCTTTCACCACTAGAGCATCTGGTCCCAGGACTCTCCTTCCTCCCAAGGTGTCTGGAGTAATCTTTTCATTCTCTGTCTCACAGTTTGCTGGCCAAACCTGACATTAGATGGTTACATGTTTGAAGTATTCATCAGATCTTAATATAATTAATCCATTTGGTTGGAAATTAAATATTTGTTAGCCATCATTTTACCTAATTTACATACATTGCTTTATAATAGCAAAGAAAAAACTTTTGACATTAACAAATAATAATCTTATTTTTGGGTACTATATATTTTAAATTAAGTTCTTTCTATGCTAAAGCAGTGGTTTTGTTCTCTGGTAAGGCTCTCAATTAACCTACATTTGAAGCGAGAGCCCTTTGCAAATTGTTCCATGAAGAACACCTTGGTTTGCCTCAATTGCTTTTCTTTCTTGACTAATGCAATTTTCTCTGTTGTGAACAGAGATTTACACGCAGTGAAATTAAGTGCAGATAACTGCAACTAATGTGATGAATGGTCCCAAATATTTTGGAAGAGAAAACTTATTAGCCAGAATTAGGGAGAATGGTAAAGAAATAGGAAGTAATTACTTATATGCATATTACATAATTAAATAATAGGACATGGAACAGCTGTACATTATTTAAAATTCATAGAAAGATAAGTTATCTCATTTTTATGGTTAATTTTACCTTTCCTATTTTTGAAGATTCTTCCTCACATTTATCTTTCCTCTAGAATATTTGGTCTGTTATTATGTGTTATTTCTTCTGTTTATATTTTTTTAAGTTCTTGAAATATTTGTTTTACTCTACTAATTTTATAATATTTGTATTTCTCATTTGATTTCCCAAGACATTAGGAACAAATGAATAACAATAAATTTCTCCTTTTTTAAATTTTTAATGGTTCTTAGGCATAAAACAACATAGTCAACCTACATAACTTTTTGTTTCTCCAGTTGCAAACTTTTTTAGAGGGCTCTGTTCAAAAGTTATTTGCTGACATAATTTAAGCAGTTCTCAAATTTTGAAGCACTTTTAAAATTTTCATTAATATTTTGATTTAAATTGTATTTAACTTGCTAAAAATGAGTTTCTCAGTAATATTCTGTATTCTAATAAGGAACATGGTCATTCATTCATATTTTACCTCTCCATAAAGGGCAGACTTTTCATACTACTACTTATGGATAATTCATTTTATGTATATATATACATAAAATAACATATATATATATGTTAACTTTAACAAGACTTTTTTTATTCCATTTTATTTTTTAACTGGTCATGGTTCTTAAAGAGAGTATTTGAGCTCTCTGTTTTTATTTTTATCAAATAAATACTGTTAAAATTTTAGGAGTATTTACTGTCCTTTTTGCTCTTGAGAGCTGGACTGTAATTATTGTATAAGGATAAAGAAATAAAAGTTTAGAGGTGAGATATTTTATCCATAGTCTGATGTCTAGTAAGATGCAGAACAAAAATTCACACCCTCACCAGGGTATGTTTCATTACAAAATCCTTTAGGAGGGAATGGGTATTTATTCTAAACATTCATTGAGATTTTCTAATTCTTCATATATATCACTTGCTTGTATGTGGGGGGTATGATAGCATCATAATGTGTTATCATTACCTCTTTTAAAATAATTTTATTACTTATTTTTATGTCTATTGTATTGCCATATTTCTAAAACAATTAAATTTAAAAACTTTATATACACTGAATGACAATGTAGATAAACCAAAATCAAAAAGACTGAAAGGAAATGTTGTAACACATATAACCTAAGGCCAATATTTTGTTTTCTAACAATAATTCTAATATTATCTAATATAAAAATGAGTAGATAACATGAATGATAGGTATATGTGATAATGAGCGTTGGGTATTATATAGAACCAATGAATCGTTGAACATTATATCAAAAACTAACGAGGTACTATATGTTGGCCAACTAAACATAATAAAAAATTTTTAAAAATTAAAAAATAAACTCTAATAAACACAAGATTATGAATATATAACAGAAATTTAATAATAAAATGTCATTTTTACTTATAAGGCTGCCACAAAATAATCAGAATAAAAAATTAAATAATTATGAGGCCATTAAAAGTGATAAAATTCCAAATGATATTGGTGGTAATATAATTCCCCATAATATTTTAATGAGCAATTTCATAGAAAAATTTATATATTAAATTTGCCTAGTTACCTATCATTTTCACTTATAGAAAATTGTTTTACAGGAAAAGCATAGGCAATGAGATATGTCAATATGATATCAATGAAATAGATACCATTATAGATTTATATACAAGTGCAGTTGATGATATAGATAAAACTATAGATGCAGAGATGAAATTATTTATTCCTAAATAACTTTCTAAAAACTGAAGATACCCTGAAATTTCAACATTATGAAGTAGATAGATAGAGTATGTTATACTCTAGCAATGGATAACTATAAAACTAAAAAAAACAAATAAAGGAGAAACAAAGTTTCACCTATATTCCTTCAGAAGAAATGCACATGGAAAATATAAAGATACATTATGGATTTTCTAAACAATATAAAAATAAATATATGTTTGTCAGCAGGATAACACAGGAACATGAAATTAAATGGACAGAATTTAATGCATTTAATCCTTGAAAAGATAAAAAAAATTGTGTATGACTAGATGCTTTTGAAAAATATTTTTTTTATATTTAAATTCTAGTTAACACATAGTGTAACATCATTTTTAGGACTAGAATTTAGTGATTTGCCACTTACATAAACACCCAGTGCTCAACCTCAATATCCATTACCCGCTTAGCCCATCCCTCACCTACCTCCCTCCATCACCCTTCAGTGTTTTCTCTATTAAGAGTCTCTTACGGTTCATTTCTCTCTCTTTTTTTCCCTTTCTGTATTTCATCTATTTTGATTCTTAGGTTCCACATATGAGTGAAATCATATGGCATTTGTCTTTCTGTGACTGACTTATTTCACCTGGCATAATATAGTCTAGCTCCATCACTTTGTTGCAAAAGATAAGATTTCATTCTTTTTGATGGTTAATATTCCATTGCATGCATACACACACACACACACACAAACACACACACCCCACATCATCTTTATTCCTTCATTAATTAATGGATCTTTGGGCTCTCTCCATAGTTTCGTTATTGTTGATAATGCTGCTATAAACATCAGGGTGCAGCTTCTCCTTCGAATCTGTATTTTTATATCCTTTGAGTCAATACCTAGTACTGTAACTGCTGTGTCATAGGTAGTTCTATTTTACCTTTTTGAGGAACTTCCCTACTGTTTTCCAGAATTTCTGCAACAGTTTGCATTCCCCCTAACAGTGTAAGGGGGTTTCCCTTTTTCTGCATCCTCACCAACACCTGTTGTTTCTTGTATTGTTAATTTTAGCCATTCTGACAGGGGTGAGGTGGTATCTCATGGTGGGTTTGATTTCTATTTCCCTGATGAAGACTGATATTGAGGATCTTTTCATTTGTCTGTTAGCCATATTTTCTTTGGAAACATGTCTATTCATGTCTTCTGCCTATTTCTTAGCTGGATTATTTGTCTTTTGGGTGTTGAGTTTGATAAGTTCTTTATAGATTTTGGATACTAACCCTTTATCTGATATGTCATTTGCAAATATCTTCTCCCATTCCATAGGTTACTTGTAGTTTTCTTGATTGGTTCCTTTACTGTGCAGAAACTTTTTATCTTGATGAAGTCTCAATAGTTCCTTTTTGTTTTTGTTTCCATTGCAG
>PITA01034981.1:0-10966 GCA_004023965.1 Spilogale gracilis
AAAAAAAATCAGGGACTCCACCCATATGTAGTTTATTTGATCAAGAGTATATCTTTAAGGAATTGATTATATAGTAAGCTTTTTTTTTATGTTTGCAGACTACTAGAATTTGAACATGCTTGATAAGAATATCTTAATTGTTCATTGTTCCCTTACGTTTACCACTGGATTTAAAAACAGTGATAGCTGTGTGCATCAGCTGGCACTGGCTGTGTAACGACCATCCCAACACTCGGTGGCTTAAACTAACAAGCACATATTCTTTCTCAGGAGCCAGTGGGTTGTCTGGGGAACCAGTTGATTTAATCTGGGCTCAGGTGTGAGTGGCTCTTCTCTATGTATTTCTCAGCTTCCTCCTGGTGTCAGCCTGGGCACGTCCTTCTCAGAGTGATGGCAGAAGTTTAGGGGAGCAAGCTGAACCACAGCAAAGCCTCTCAATGGCTAGCTGGAGACCAGCTCTACTGTCCAGCTCCTTCTTTTGGCAGGAAATCTGCCAAAAATTCACGTGACTGAATCCCAAAGAGTGGGGGACTAAGTCCCAATGGAAGGACATTGGAGAGTGATATTGCAAAGGGCATGAAAATTTGAGGCCATTAATGCAGTCAGTCCGTCATAGTTTGGTTTGACGTCAGGATGTGCCTTGCAAGCAGTATTGGGAGGTGGGTGTTATACGCATCAAAGATCTGGACAGCCGGGAGTCATTCCTCAAAAGTCCTCTGCGGGGCATTACGAGTACAGTGGCCCTGAATTCCTTCAATATAGCTTTTATACACTGAGTGCCTTCTCTGTGCCTAACACCATGTGAAGTTATGGGGCTTATGGAGCTTCAGGTCTGACAGTGAAGAGAGACCGTGACACATACTCAGAAGATGGTGTGGTAGTCCCAGTTGTAGAACTTTGTACTGGATACAAAGATGGCAACAGAAGAGAGAAGGAGTCAGCTCTGCTTTGTGGAAAGACAGGAAGCTTTGTTACGGAGGACATGGACAGGTCCACGTTCCCTGCAGAACAAGTTCAGGTGGAGAAGTACTGTGTCTGGGAAAAAGTACAGCGACCTGTTAACGCTTAGCAATTGATTATAATTAGCATCTCTTGTTTGTGCTCAGATAATAGAAAATTCTCTAAGTGCCAGTAAATAATTTTATATCTGTGCCCTTACGTTATTTATTGCAGTCGTTTTCCGACTTCAGCCTGCATCAGAATCACCTGGAGGACTTGTTAGAGCACAGATTGCTGGGTCCACCCCCAGAGCATCTTACTCAGTAGGTCTGGAACAGGGCCAGAGAATTTGCATTTCTAACAAGTTTCCCGATGATGCTGATGGTGCTGGTTCAGGGACAACACTTTGAGAAGTATTGATTTATTGAGCTCTGCAATGTGGTGAGTATATAAAAATGAAAAGAAAATATCCCTGTCCTCAAAGTCATGGTCAGGAGGCAGAGAAGTAAGTGTGTAATGATCGTGCGGTGGAGCGGATGATGAGCTACGTGAAGGCACTTTGTGAATACACCAAAGGGGCAGTAGTTCACAACGAGGCCAGAGGCTGCAGGTGTATGTAAGACCCGGAGACAACCCTTTAATTTGCCCCGAGTTTAAAAAAAAAAAAAAAAATCAGAAAGTAGAGGCCTCAGATTTTATGGATCCCTTTTACATACATAATTAAATTTGATATTCTTCTGTTTAAAAAAAAAAAATGGGGCGCCTGGGTGGCTCAGTTGGTTGAGCGACTGCCTTCAGCTCAGGTCATGGTCCCGGAGACCCCGGATCGAGTCCCACATCGGGCTCCCTGCTCGGCAGGAGGCCTGCTTCTCCCTCTCTCCCTCCCCCTACTTGTGTTCCCCTAGCTGTGTTTCTCTCTGTCAAATAAATAAATAAAATCTTTAAAAAAAAAAAAAAAAAGTCAAGTACTAACAAAGAGAAAAATGAACTTGAGTCATGCTTTGCATGAACTTGGTAAATGGAGTCATTTTAATATTGCCTTTAAGAAATTTTCTGATCTAGGGATGCCTGGGTGGCTCAGTAGTTAAGCATCTGCCTTTGACTCAGGTTATGTTCCCAGGGTCCTGGGATCGAGTCCCACATCTGCTTCTCCCTCTCCCACTCCCCCTGCGGTGTTCCCTCTCCCACTGCCTTTCTCTGTGTCAAATAAATAAATAAAATCTTAAATTTTGATCAGAAAGTTTTTTTTTTTTTTCTGGACAAGCTCGTAGTTATATAGGCAGGACAACAAGCTGAATTAGTTACTTTGCAAATAGAAACTCCTTTTTTTTTGTTAATTTGTGCTGCTTATCTTCAGCTATTTTAAAGAAGTTAGTTGGAGAAAGAGGTTATATTTATTATGTGTGACTCCGTATTCTCACAAAAACTGCTAGAAGCATATGTATGTCAGAATGCAGGCAAAACTGAACAAGAACAGTAGCATTAAGAGCTGGGGAAACAGTTCATTAGGCAGCTGGTCCTGAGACTCAGGCGCTGAACCTGCCCTTGAATAGGATTCATCACAGTTGGAGACTAGTGTGAGACAGTGAGATAAACCCACACCTTTGCCTTTGCCACAAGAGTAGTGCTGAGGAGGAATGCAGTGGGCATGAGGGCACTGACTCAGGCAGGGCTGTGGCTCTTGTTTGAGCACTATAAGCTGAGTGAGGGGCTCAGGCAGGGGTCAGTCAGGATACCTGAAGCAGGCAACTGGTTGGTCAACTGCCTGAACTGTATGCCAGCAAATTAAAGAGTGAACATGACAAGTATTGGGGTCAGTTTGGAGAAACTGAGCTTTCTGTACTCATGAACTTGTCTTGGCATTAAAGACACTGTGCCCTGTTGATGATGCAGTCCTGGACTGTGTTGTCATCTCAGCCTAAAGGGATAAGACCCTTAGAGGAGTAATGGTCTGTATGGCTTCTATCCGTCTATCTCGTTCTCTCTTTTAATCCAAAGCATATACCTAGGCGCACCTGGGTGGCTCAGTTGGTTAAGCATCCAACTCTTGATTTTGGCAGGGGTGATGATCTCAGGGTTCTGAGATGAAGCCCCACATTGGGCCCTGCCCTGGGTGTGGAGCCTGCTTGGGATTCTCTCTCCCTCTCCTATTCCCCCTCTCCTTCACCCCTCCCCCCCACTCCTGCACAGGCATACTCTCTAAACAAAAGAAAACGTATGCCTGAAGTTATGCATAACATTTCATTTTAAATAGTTGTATTCCCTCTGCAAAGTGAGCTAAAGTCAAGTCGAAATTAGAAATAGATGTAGTGCAATGTATTTTCATTGAAGTTGAATTATTAATGAAAATTATTTGTGGTCTTTCTAACTATCCGTCTTAAAATATAATTTCATTAACAATGAAATCTTGTCACCTTTTTCTTAGCATACCTCTGTGGATGGATCCACTGAACCACACATCCCACCTACCAAATCAAGTAGCAGACAGAACGTCCCTCGGTGTAGAAACTCCATTACGTCAGCAACGGACGAACAGCCTCACATTGGAAATTATCGTTTACAAAAAACAATAGGGAAGGGAAATTTTGCCAAAGTGAAATTGGCAAGACATGTTCTGACTGGTAGAGAGGTAAGTTTTCATGATGCTTTTTAATATTTACTTGGACCTCTCCAGAGTCTTGTTACAAAGCTTTCCTGTAGCTTATGCTGGGAATAAATGGCGTCTGAGATATGGTAATCACTGAGAGATATGCCCGTGGCACATCCGGAGACAGCTGTATTGAGGCACAAAACGTTGGCTTTTGAAGGTTCAGAAGAGACTCATCCCTGTCTGTAGTGTCTCATCAGTCAGGCATACTGCGGTTGAGTCTTCCCCAGACTTCTGTCGTCTTCATATGGTTTCTGTAAACATTTCTAGCTACCTTTGTTCCCCGGCCCTCGAAACAGGGCCAGGGTAAGTCCTCATTAATTACTGCTTAAGGTAACTTAGGTATAAATGTGTATAAAGTCACCCACTAATTTTTATCTGTTCAGAGACCACATTGAACTTGGGGTTAAAAACAGATATTTTACTCAGTAATAAGTGCATTGGGTTTCTAAAATCCCATGTGTTTTAAATTATGTGTATGTAGCTAACAAAAATTTATGGATTTAATAATTATTTACTAATATTTAGTAATTTGTATCATAAAGACTAAAAAAGTTAAATATTAATGTTTCCTGGATCCAGTTAGGATATTATAAAGATCTTAGTCATAATTTGTTTTTAACAAGTTTTTCTTTTGCTCTATTCATAATATTATTGTCACTTATGGCTCACTTTAGTCCTCTGCCCATTCTGGCTTCAGGAACTGTTCAGTCACAGGTTCTATTAGGCAGAGACTTAGACCTAATTCACGTGGTGAGTCTGCCGCTATAAGCGAACTTGGGTGTTTGATTTCTCTCATCATTTTATTCACATGATACTTAACCTACTGAAAGCTTATAAGCCCCTCCCTTCTGATAATTATAACTTACTAAGATCTTAAGTAAAAAATTAAAGATACAAATGATTTTTACTTTAAAGGGGACACTTGGAAGAAATATAAAAGGTGCCATTTTATTGACTCACAATCCAGTATGCTAAGACGTAAGTCAATGGAATACATCATAAGACTGCCAGATTGCCACAACTTTACCATCTAGTGATGTGAGCACCACATGTAACTAAATTACATCTAATTAGGAAAGAAACAAAAGATTTATAAGTTTTTAATCCATCAAAATACGTATTCTCAAATATATAGTTTAATGATTCTCTTTTTCAGGTTGCTGTGAAAATAATAGACAAAACTCAGCTAAATCCTACCAGTCTACAAAAGGTATTTAATTATTTTAATAGTAAATAATTAGAATATGAGTTTATTCATACATGATATTCTGCAAAGTCAGTTTTCCTGAATTTCCTGTTAGGTAAATTACTACATGTCATCAATATCTGAAGAAAAGGCATGGTATGAAATATATTTAATAGTATTTCAATTATATTTATGAAGTAGTTGAGAAGTATCTACAACTCAAATGCATATTGTAACAAATATTTTGAAACACTCAGGATTCTGTTTTGTTTAAAAATCTATTTATAGTTAATATGGCCCATAGACAGTTTCCTTTTATTGCTTCACTTTTTTTTTTCCTTCTTCTATAGGAACTAGTCACTCAGCTAACTTAGAGTAAAAAATATGAACATTTCTTCATGGAGTGCAAATAAAAACAGCAGGGCAAGGAGAAGAAAGGAGTTAGGGTAGAGATTGCCCTGATTAAACCTAGGAAAGCTCTTTCAGGTTGCTCATTATTTATGTGGGAAAAGGTTTCTCAGATACACATTTTAGTACATTAAAAATGAAGCAAATATTTTAACGCTTACACCATATGTGTTAAGTTTGTGTATGACGAATTAGTGTACATTGTGATTTTTATTAGAATGTAATAGGATCGTGGTCACATATGGAAATGTGACAGATAACTTTGAGTTCCTAAAACAGGTCGAATCTTAATGTAAGAACTTTTTAGTATGGTGTGTTTAACTATACCCGCAGTGATCTTAACATTAAATTAAAAATTTGGGTCTGTGCCACTTGGCTTCCCATTTGGCTCAGTACCAAATAACTTGGTTTATTTTATATACTTCTGAGAGATCTGTCTTTGTATTACTTACTGAGATTCCTTTTAAATTTACCAATTGGTGTAACTTTCATAGCACTGATATTTCTGATCAGGGAGAACAGATTGTTTGCTGCATCCTTTTTTTTCCTCTGTGAGATGGTATACCTTATGGATGTCTTCTGGGAGAAACACCTAGCACCAGGCTGTAGCTAATTATGATTCAGTTGTATGAGATACAGAAAGGCATCCTCTTTGGGCAGATGAATTACCCAAAGATGCTCTCTTCCTGGGCTGGAGCCATAGTGGGGCAGAATTTGCCACCAGGAATCTTAAAAATGCACGAAGTGTTAAGTGCGCCCAGTGCTCAGTAGTCCATACCCCATCTGGCTTCTCCACTCTTCCTGGATTAATCTGCAAGTTACTCTGGTAAACCGAGTGATCTTAATTGACATTAAGTGATTGAGGCCTGTTTTGCAACTTGGATGCCCAGTAATATGACCCCCATTCAGCCTTTCCCAAAGGGGCCCAGAGAAAGCTATAGAACCACAGGTGCACTTGTTGAAACATGCAAACATGAAGCTGAATGTTGCTTTATTTATCTGCATAACTAAAAGATGTACTTGATGACAAGTAATTTCTGTTGTAAATTCTGCTAATCTTGCTGATGAAGTATTGCTCTTCCAAATAAGTATATAAAGAATGATGGCAGTTTTGTTTTCTTTAATCTATGAAAATGAAATCCAAAGAAAGATAGACATTCACTAAGTGTAGCCTATGCACTGTGTGTATGCCATTATTTTTTAAATAATTTTCATTTATGCTCCTAGATTTGCTGTCTGTTAAGAGTTTTGAGAACAAACAACAGATGAGGCTTGGTTAGTTCTCATACATTGTAGAACATTCAACATTTGGCTAGTAGGATCTCCCAGTCTTTTTTATATATAAAGAAGAAATAATAGAATGAGAAGTAATCTATTTGTTTTCCTTAGCATTGACAGTGAAGTCCTATAGGTAAAGTATAGCAAAATATGTTGTCTGTGTCATAGGTGTGCTTATTAAAAGGCGGATAGATAATGGTAACACATGTATTTGAAATAAGGATTCATTTAATCTCATTTCCATAAGCATTTAGTTAAATCTTATTCTAGACCTATCTGAATTTAAGCTGATTCCTATCCTTTATGTTTTCTTCTGTGTGTAACATATTTATAGGAAATAGTACTTTCCTTTGCCAACATCAGTGAGAGACAATGTAACCTAAATTTGATACTGCAACTGTTCAAAACTTCTAAAATACAAAGTTCTCGAAAACAGTTTGGTCTTTAGTATCATTTAAAAATTATTTGAGTTGGGTGCTATATTTACCCCTTCATCTTTGGATCATGAGTCTAATCTCATATTTTAATTAGTGTTTTTTGGGGATAGGGTTTATGAACTATACTAGCGATTTCTGGGGATCTTTTAAGCAGCCTAATTATGTTGGAAGAAAAACAAAACAGTGAAGCAATTTTGCTGATAGTTCAGGTACTCGAAATGTAAGCTTAATTATAATTTTCTCAGAAATTCCGCTAAATTTTTAAACCTGGACACATTAGTTTATTCATGGATGAAAAAGTCTGTGTTAGCCTCTCTCAGCTCGTAGCCACGTGGGGGCAGTGTATCTGTCTTCTGCCTCTTGTCTATTAATTTGCATTTTCTCTTGTTTTATTGTGTTGCATTATAGTCCCAACTCAAAAACAGCTCAGTGGTTCTGAAATGATTTGCCGAGTAAATGTAAAGCCTAATGAGAATGGAGATATGACTGTCATAACTCAGAGTTATGTCCTTCAATAATAAAGAGGGCTGCAGCATTACAACAACATAGACTATGAGTCTCTGTAGGACAGTGGTTTTGTACAAGCAGGGAACATACAATCAGTTTTCAGTAACTGACACCTGAGAATTAGATGTATTAAGTGAATAATCCGTTTACTCCTAGTGTTTGGTATGTTATCTGTTGTGCAAAATGTTATCAAATGGTGACCTAAGCCATTTAAACGTCAGTGAGTTTTCAGATAAAGCCTAGCAACCTCTCCGGTAAGCTAGTTAAGTCTCCAGAGTATCGGCAACATGATTTTTACCATGGTCACTGTAAGTAGAGAGGAGGACAGAACCATGGAAGCAATATTCAGAATTTTCTGTTAGCGAATTGTCAAGAAATCAGACTTGTAAAAGCAATCATGCAGTGATCGACATATATGTTTATCAAGGAGAAGGCAGAAGAGGCTCTTTGGCGGGGCTTCTTAGCAAATTTCTCTGTTGGAAATACGCTGAAATACGAGCTACTGCCGCATATGCCTGCTTAGGGCACATTTCACGCTATTGTTCTTTTCACACGTGTGGGCCACTTGAAGGAAAGGTCTTGACCAGTTCTTTTGAGGGTTGGTGAAAAAATAATTGATAAGAGTTAGTATTTTATGAGCTGGGTTGTAGACTGCAAAAATTGCCTTCGAATTGGTAACAAAACACCAGGAGGGCCTTTTTTTTTGGAAAGTGTATGGGGGGGGGGGATTCTGCAAGGAATGATACTGCCATGCAAATAAATAAGATGCCCATTCACTCAATATTTCATTTGCCATGAAATTAGTGGTTAACAACACACCTCTGATCTTGATTTGGCTTTGAAGGAAATATTGAAAACAGGTTATAATGAAATCATAGCTATTGAGAGATGTCTCTTCAGTGTACAGTGTGAAGAATTGGTGGGAAGTGTATCTTTCCAACTGAAATATGATGGATTTTGAGGGAAAAGGTGTTCAAACAAATTTCCTTTAAAAGGTGATACCTATAATGTTAATGCCTAGTTAGAAATATGTTGACGATAAGATAACCAGATTTTCTGAAAACAACAACAACAACAACAACAACAAAAAGAAAACAAATGGTTTCTGGGGTGCCTGGGTGGCTCAGTCGTTAAGCATCTGTTTTCAACTCAGGTCATTATCCTGGAGTCCTGGGATCGAGTTCTGCATCCGACTCCCTGCTCAGCGGGAAGCCTCCTTTCTTTCTCCCTCCCCCTGCTCTATCACTCTGTGATTCTCTCTGTCAAATAAATAAATAAGATTTTTAAAACAACAACAACAAAAAACACAAATGGTTTCAAGTAGTCTACTGACCAAAAATTTGACTTTTCTTTCTTTTTTTTTTTTAAAGGGATTTTTTTTTTTTTTTAAGATTTTATTTATTTGACAGAGAGAAACACAGCCAGAGGGAACACAAGCAGGGGGCGCGAGAGAGGGAGAAGCAGGCTTCCTGCTAAGCAGGGAGCCCGATGTGGGACTCAATCCCAGGTCTCCGGGATCATGACCTGAGCTGAAGGCAGTCGCTTAACCAACTGAGCCACCCAGGCGCCCCAAAATTTGACTTTTCTAAACCTTGTTGGCTCTCTTTGTTATTGGACAGAAGTCTCAATGACCTATCATTGGGCATGTTTAACACACAAATACTACATCCAAGAATTTATTTGCTATTATCCTCCCAGTCGAAACTTCCAGTCTTCCAACTTTTCAGTGTGATAAGATTGACAGCCTAGAGACTACAGCCTGAAAGCTGTGCATAATCTTCAGGGAGAAATATCTTTGTAAAGTACTCTGAATATCGCCAGCCCATCATCTGATGCTGATTCCTTTCTCCAGTCTATATGATCATGATATGGGATTCTTTTTAACTCAGTAGAAATAAAAAATAAAAAATACTTGAAATGGAAACTGTCTTATGTTCAAACTAAGTGCCATTGAGCCAGATACATGTGTTCATTGATTAATTTTTTTTAAGTTTTTATTTATTTGGCCAAGAGAGAGACAGCTAGAGAGGGAACACAAGCAGGGGGAGTGGGAGAGGGAGAAGCAGGCTCCCCACTGATCAGGGAGCCCGATGTGGGGCTCGATCCCAGAACCCTGGGTTCTTGACCTGAGTCAAAGGCAGACACTTAATAACTGAGCCACCCAGGTGCCCCAGTTAATTCTTAATCTAACAAGAATTTATTGAAAGAGGATTGTATTTCTTCGTATATTTTCTTCTGTTTTGTTTTTTTTTGACTCCTCCTTTTATGTTTCCTTTATGTACAGTCATTGCCTTTTTGTTGGCCTCCATGTTAGAGCCCCACAAAGCTTGGTCCTCTTTTCTTTCTGTATTCTGTTCTTGGGCTGTCCCAACTATAGGTAGAGTCACAAATTTACACTTTCAACTAAGACTTCCCCTAAATTTGCTTGTAATTGCTCAAAGATAGCCCAGATTTATCATGTCCAAAACTGAACTCCTGATCTCTGCCCCACTTACTCAGTACTCGCCCACCTGAGGCTCTTCCAGCATCCTCTCTCCGTGAGTGACACTGTCCTCGAGTTGTGCAAGCCAGAAGCCCAAAACAATTCTTGACTCCTCACTCTTCCTTATTCCCAGTCTCTAGTCTGTCCTTGAGTTGTGCAGATTTTGCCTTATATCTTTTGAGAACATCTGCTTTTATCTTTTCCCATCAAGACTGCTGTAGACAAAACTACTGTTGTCTCTCCTGTGGACTGCCCCAGTGGCCTTCCAGCTGGTCTTCCTCAATCTACTTTGCATCCCTCCGCACCCATACACAAGCACACACACCCACAGTTTAAAAAGTCACCAAGGGAAGGCCTAGGTGGCTTAGTTGGTTAAGCCTCTGCCTTCAGCTCAGGTCATGATTCCAGGGTCCTGGGATTAAATCCCACGCTGGATTCCTTGCTCATCAGGGAACCTGCTTCTCCATCTGCCTGCTGTTCCCCTTGCGTATGATCTCTCTCTCTCTCTGATAAATAAATAAAATAAGATCTTTAAAAATAATAATAATAAAATTAAATAAATAGTGATCAAGAATACAAAATACCTTCATTTAAGTTTTTAGATGGCATTCCATTTTTGGTCCTCTGGAAATCAAATTCATTAACAAGGTGTATGAGGCCCCACCTTCCTCCCCCACCTAATGCCCCACGGGCTCCCCATAGCCACTGCCCCACCCCATCTACTACTCTTCCAGCTTCACTCATTTCTTTCATCTGCTCCTAGTCGTGCTCTTCACCCCACCCTCCGCCTAAGGCACACCACCCTCCTTTACTTAATTCATCCTTGTTCATTCATTCTTCACATTTCAGCCTTAGAGTCATTTCTTCAGGGAAACCTTTGCTATCTCCACAACAGTGTTAAATCTCTCTGCCCTCCTTAAAATTAAGCACTCATAACCAAGGATTATTTGTAAAGAGTTGCTTTGGTTTTTGTTTACTTGGTAGTAGTTTTTGTTTGTTTTTGGTGTTTGTATTCTGTCTCTGACTCTTAACATCTCTCTTCTAATTGCTTGGCCTGTGTTGGCTATAAAGCATATGTC
>PITA01034982.1:0-10987 GCA_004023965.1 Spilogale gracilis
CTTGTCTCCAGTTATTTATTGGTAGGAATATTTGTGGCAAAAGAACATGATGATTTTTATTTCCAAAAATTGTGATCTATAGATACCTAAAATACATATATTTGTTTTATATACACAAATATAAGTATTTTATACAAGTCTGTATTTGTTTTATACATACATATGTAATATATGTTGACTCCACAAATTAAAGATGTTGACTATAAATAAATGTTAATTCAAAAATTTTACAAACCACACTTTCATTATGTGAGATGTGGCATTAACCTATCTTTAACTAATGAGATATTTATAGAACCCATGTGGTTCTCTTCAACTATAAGATGTATACATAGATTTAAAATGTGAAGTGGAGTCAATATCTTTTAATATACAAAGAGCCCTTACAAGTCAATAAAGAAAGTGTTAACCACACAAAAGAATAAAACAGGCAAAGGACATTAGCTGACATTTCTCAGAAGAGTAAGTATAAATGGCTAATAAACATTAAACTTGTTCAGTGACTGGTATTCACAAATTGCAAATCAGAACAATGATATACCATTTTTTAACCTATCAGCCTGGTAAAATTTGTCTACGGTAATATTCATTCCCACTGTTGGTAGGCTTGTAAATTATTATGAACTTTCTGGAAAATCTCTTGGTGGAACATCAAGATATTCAAAAAGGAAATATATCACAAGGAAAAAAATAAGAAATATGAATAATGATGTATGTTCAAGAATTCTCATCGAAGAATTACTCATAGCAATAAAAAATTAGAAAAATCAAAACTATAAATAATCAGGAAACAAATTATGTAACATCCATACAATGGAGTATTTTTAATCATTAAAATCACATTTTCAAAGTTATTTTTAAATGTGGGAAATTATCAAAGGTAACGGGATAAAAAAGCCTACTCATTATGATGCTGCTTTTGTGAAAATTATTTGGTGGTATTACAGGTATTATTTTTTCATTATACACATCTATTTTTTTCCAAGTTTTCACAGTGACAAAATAGCTTTTATTCTTTAAAAGCCAAAATGAAAATAAAAAAAAATGATACTTAATTGTCTTATTCCCAGTAGGAACTGAGACTCAAAGACCAAACAAACCCGTTTTTTATTTCCTCAGAGAGTGAAAACGACTGACTTCAAGAAACCGCCAGAATGCTGCTGTAAGCTCCCATTTCAAAGAAGTGGTGTGGTGTTTGTAATGGATAAATTTGAAGAGACAGCCAGTATTATTCTCATCTGTGATATATCATTTCTGCCTCTGATATGATCTTAAAAAAAAAGATCCACTTTCACTTCTCTTTAACTCCTTACAACTATATGGACACCACTTAGTAATAAAAGCAGCCCTAAAACCATGTGTCTCATTATTTCACAGCTACTAACCATAAATAATAGTCTTGTACTTTCGAGAGTATAAATTATTCATATGAAAGTAATGCCAAATTATTAAAAGCCATTGGGTGAATCTGTGACCTTGTTTGACAGCAGCTGGTTTGAGTGACAGCCTGGGAGACAGTGTAGCCGGAGCCCGTATGGACTAGTCCAAGGCAAGCTCTGTCCTCCTGCCCACGAAGCTGCTTTAACTTGAAACAAGATCCACCACATCTCTGAGAGAAAGAAGAGTCTTTTCTGTTCTAGAGCTCTGTTGCAGGTGATATGTGTACCTTGGGAAATAGGAATATCCTTAATTTTTAATAGTTAACAAATCATATTCACATTAACCCTACACTTGCTATTTTTCTAGAATCTTTGAGGTACCTGGACTTTCTCTATAACATGAAATAGCTCTGGTCTAATTATAAGAAGGAAGAGCATTTACTTACAATGTGGACCATATTCATTTTGTCCCACTTTCTGCAGGAAATAACATTTTGTTAAATGGTACAAATATCAAAGCAAAAAACAAACACAATCAGAAGGGACTGTGATGAGAGGCTCTGAATTCTGTAGGCACATCTTCTCTCAGCCTTACTTCCCTTTGGAGAACTACAGCTTTGCTCAGCTTGTAGCAAAAGATGCTAATTTGATCACACTGATTCCTTTTAATGCAAAGAGTGAATTGTTTTTAGACCACTGGTGATTAATGTGGGTATTGATTAGTTGATCAATAAGGCCACAGTGTCTAATTATTGATAATCCCTCTCCAAATGAAAGATCGAGTATGAGGAGTCCTAGTTACAGAGTTCAAAATATAAAGTGATTCAATGTGATGCCTGGTAATTGAAAGTCAAACTAATCCCATAAATTAAATCACAACAATCCATAACATTTACCTGATAAATCCTTTGGAAGCTGTATTTAACTTTCACTATTCTCAACTTTTTCCCCCTTACGAAGCCCTCTGAAAAGCACACAATTTGTTGGGAGAGATAAAAATCGTTCTAAAGTGACTTATCTTTATGAAGTAAGGGATCCAATGGCCCTATCACTGATGGTTACACATTCAAAATAATAGCTTCATCCCTGCATCACATCGTAGAATGAAGAATAAAGAAAACTTAGTATGAATGCTCAAGAGAACAAAGCCTGTCCCTGATACTTAGGCTCAAAGGCTTGAAAGGAACTTCAGCGATCCCATATTCACCTTCTCATTCTACCTTGGGCCACGTAAGGGACCTGAGGTTATCACATAGCGAGCCAGAGGTCAGGACGGGATTGAGAATCTAGGTCTGTTATACCTTTTCCCCTTTTTTAGTGTGTCCAGGGCATGTAGGCATTAGTCTGTACCAGGATCAAAATTTACTCATAAAGTCAGTTACTATGACATGCAATGATAATAAAGCTTCTTTTATTCTCTGAGACAGATCTCTGCTTGCTCCAGAGCCCCTACATTTCCACTGGTGATAAAGGGACCAAGTGGGGAGATCGGAAAACAACTAATTCTCTTCCGGTTTGGGATTACCTCAGTCTCCTGGTAAATGCTGGACTTGGAAAATTTCTTCCCTTTGTGTTTCCTCAAGATGGCATCTGAGTCTGTGAGGGGCTTCTTTGGCCCCATGGCAGTGGGAGAGAGGAGCAGTGGATCTGTATGGGTTTAGGGCAGTCCTCTGGAATTTACTGAAAGCTGCTGTGAGGTAACTGGTCTGACCCCCAGGAGTACTGCACAGGTCACAGCTAATGCACAGCTGCTCCTGCCTAGTGCTCTTTTTATTCTTCCTTTTTTTTTTTTCCTTTTTGCATTTTTTATTCTGACACATTTGATCCATGCAAAATTATCTCTGAATAGGTAAGTAAGTTAGAGAACATAATAATGAACTCTCATGAATCCACCACCCAATTCAAGAAATAGAATATAATCAGTGCAGTTGACGTCCCTTAACAGACTCTTCCCAAACTCCTTCAGCTACTTTCTTTAGTTTCCTGTTCATCATTCCTTTGCTTATCTGTATGAATTTAGGATATGGGCAGATGTGCCTAAAATATGTAGTTTTTTGTTTTGTTTGTCTTTGAATATCATGATGGTTCATAGCTCATCTATGCTTTGTGGCTGGCTAACTTTTATTCATTCAACATCCTAAGATTCATCTATTCTTATCTCCATGAATTCTTAAGCCAAAGCCCAAGTTGGTGAGAACAGAGTCCTTGAAGACTACAGACCGCATTTAATCTTGCCTTTTCTCCTCCAAAATGCCCCCCTTCCTCTCCTGGTAGTGACTTTTCTACATTCTCCTCCTGTCTGGTGAGGACATCTCTGTCATCATATTCTGTCTCCCCTGCACTGTTTGTAGTAAAACTCATCACTATAAACTCGTTTACAGTAAAAATACATAGATTGATCAAACCTTGCTATTGATATGTAAAGAGAAGCTTTAAACAATTTAAAAAGCCATTCTTTTTAGAGAGAAAACTTAGCTCTTTGGACCTCTGTTTCTAACTAAGACAATAGTTTGCATCAATTTAACATAAACAAAAATGATATAAAAATGGTATAAAGTTGTTGTTTTTTTAAGCAGCTGTTTGAAGCCATCAAAGAGTAGCCAAGGCATCTCAGACTTAAGGAGCCTAGATCTCAAAGAAAAGACAAAAACATTGGGGTAAGTTTGGCTTTCTCTTCCTCTTCTCCTCATAAGGCAATCACCAATCTGTGAGAAGTTTAGGCAAGACACTGAAAAGAAAGTGACAGGTCAGAGCCTTCAAGAGACTCACAGGACTGGGATATGGACAGTGGGAGTTCAGGCTTGCCAAAACTGCCAGGACTGGAAGGACTCGCTCCCAGGAGAGAAGGGGAGCTCAGGGATGTGAGCCTGATGATCTGAAGGGTTTTTTTTTTTCCCTCAAATTATTTGCCTGTTTGCAAACTGGACAGGCAGAGAGGTGGAGAATCCAAGCAGAAAAAGCTACTAAGAGACTGAGATGCTAAATACAGTTATTCATTGCCTTTGATGCTTGGGAGACAGGGAAGATGAGGGATTTTGGCAAAGACAGGGGTCTTTCAGTTTGGAGCCCTGAAGGACTAACTGCAGGACTATGAATACACTGGAAATAAACAACGCCTTACCAAGCGTGAAGTCCAGCCTAGGGACATCTCAATCTGAGACCTTAAATCAATGTGATTTGACCCTAACAGCCAAGAAAGCAACAACAACAAAAAAAACTTTCAGCATTTTCATGAGGCCAGAAGGATAAAAGCTGAAGGTCAGGGTTACTAAGGCAATCAGAACTTGAGGGGATGGGAGTAAAGTGACCCTTAGATAAGTGGCCCCAACATTTTATACATTCTTCTTGAAGCATTTTCCAGTGTCTAAGCTATACAGGGCAAGAGGCTGAGGTACCACATTGAAAGCAGCAGCTGAGACGCTAAAAAGCTAAGTCACACCTGACAAGGAAGAGAAGCCTTAGAAAACATTCCAGGAGTTCCACTGAGACTCTTGAAGACCAAGCCCCAGGAGATAAACTGGAAACCAGAGATGCCCTTACAAACACTGAAATCCACCTTCAAATTACCTTGATCTCTGACTAGATCAAAGCAAAGTGCCCATAAGAAGAATATTACATTTTCCTTGGAAAATACTGTTACCCAAAGCCTCTACAATTTTTCATTTATTATATCTGACACACAATTAAAAACTATTATGTGTGCCAGCATACAAGAAAATATCCAAAGTCCAAGGTTTTTTTTTTTTTAAAGATAATATAAACAGGCCACCAGTGATGCAGGTATTAGGGTTATTATAGACTTTAAACATCTGTGGATTAACATGTTCAAGAAAATAAATGACCAAATAAATAGTATTACCAAAGGGCTAGAATCCTTAAGAGAGAATTAAGTGCAAATTCTAAAATTGAAAAATACACTGGTATTATCAACAATAGCCAAATTATGGAAACAGTCCAAATGTCCATTGATAGATGAATGGATAAAGAAGTGGTACACACACACACACACACACACACACACACACACACACAAATATCACTCAGCCATAAAAAAGAATGAAATCTTGCTCTTTCCAATGATGTGGATAGAGCTTGAGAGTACTGTGTTAAACAAAATAAACCAGTCAGAGAAAGACAGATACCATATGATTTCGCCCGTATGTGGGAATTTAAGAAACAAAATAGATGAATATGGGGGGAGGCAAACTATGAAACAGACTCCTCTTAACTACAGAAAACAAACTGAGTGTTGGTGCAGGGGAGGTGGGCCAGGGGTGGGCTAAATAGATGAAGGGGATTGAGGAGGGCACTTGTGATGAGCACTGGGTATTGTATGTAAGTGATGAAACATTAAATTCTACACCTGAAACTAGTATTACACTGTATGTTAACTAATTGGAATTTAAGTAAAAACTTGAAAGAAGAAAAAAGAAAAGAAAAATACATTGATATTAAGAATGCAGTAGATGAGTTTGATAGATAAGGCAAAGATTAAACATGGATTAGATATAGCAGAAGATTTGAACGGGAAAATAGTTCAGTAGAAAATGTCTAAGCTGGGAAGCCTTCTCCCTCTTTCACTTCCCTTGCTTGTGTTCCCTCTCTCGCTGTGTTTCTCTCTGTCAAATAAATAAATACAATCTTTAAACAGAAGAAAAAGAAAAAAGAAAGAAAAACAAAAGGAAAATAGAGAAAAAACTATATGAAGTCTAGAGCTACAGTGCAAAACCATGCATAACTGTTTAACCACCCAGAGGGATGAAGAGAAAGAACATGATAGAAGTAGTATTTGAAAAGAAATAGCTGAGAATTTCTCAAAATCAAAGAAAATCATCAATTTACAGATTCAAGGATTTATACAATGAAATAGGTAGAAATACAGACAGGCTGCAAGAAGAAATGAATAGAGCCAGAAAAAGCATATTTATGGAAAAGCCCTGAATGTCACTCCATGCTCAGCACTGAGTCATCTGGAAGATTCTCTCCTTCTGACCCTCTCCTCCTCACATTCTAGCAGGAGTTCACACACTCTCTCTCTAAAATAAATATATGGATCCTTAAAAAATAAAATAGAATAAAATAAAACACATTATTTTAAAAAAAACACAGTAACACAGAAAAGAGGAGATGAATGTGTGAAGTGAAAATTCTCTAAGAAAATGATTGAAAGTACTAACTTATGCAAAACACTAATGAGTCAAGGATGCAACTTGTGACTTCCAGGGTAAGCATTAATTGATGAAGAAAGGGATAAAAGAGAAAGATAGAAGAAAAAGATTAATACAAAAAAATGAGAGGGAGAAAAGAAAGGAAGAAAGAAAGAAAAGACAAAACAAATAAGATAGCAGATTAAAACCCAAATACAGAAGTAATTATATAAATCATAAAAAGACTAAGCAATCCATTAAAAAAAAAAGCTTACCAGACCATGGTGGGGGGGGGGGGGGATCAATATATGCTGTTTCTAAAAAAGCAACATTTAAAAGGCAGAAAGTAAAATAATAGAAAACACACACAACACAAACATTAACAAAAAGAAAACAGTTTTATTTAAAAAAAACAAATAAGACTTCAGGGCAAGGAGTCTAATTTGACTGATTATATAAAGAGGGAATATGCACATATTGGTATGGTAAATAGGGGCATTTTTTAATAACAAAGTATCAATTTACCATGAAAATATAACATTTCTAAATTTTTATGCACCTAAAAATGTAGCTTCGAATCATACAAAACAAAAACCATAAGAACTAAAGGATAAATGGACAAATCCACAAACATAGTAAGAGATTTTAACACACTTGTGTTGGTAATCAACATAACACATTGATAGAACAAACAGACATAGAATCAGGAGAGATCTAGAAATTTTGAACAAAATGATTATTCAATTTGATCTAATTGTATGTATGCATACATACGTGTATGTATCATTGTATCCAATACACATTGTTTTCAAGTATATGTACTACATTTACTAAAGTTCACTAATCACTGAGGCAAATAAAGTCTCAACAAATGACCCACTATAGAAATCATTTAAAGTAGTTTCTTTGATCAGTGAAATTAAGACAAAAATCAATAACAAAATGATAACTAGAAAATCCAAACTGTCCAGAAATTAAGCAATATACTCCTAAACCATCCAGTTATTTAAGAAATAACTGAATTAATATCTTAATAGATTCAGTTGAATACATTCAGGAAATCACAATGGAAATGGAAACTATTTTGAACTGAATTATGATAAAAATTAAAATATATATAACATCATAACTTGCATGATATAGCTAAAAGAAACAGAAAAGGCTTGATTGTCTTAGAGAACAGGAAAGGGTGAGAGTTAATGATTTTAGGATTCATCTCAAGACACTGTTTTAAGTAAGGAAATGAAACACAAAGAAAGAAATGTAAAAGCAGACATTAGTGAAAGAAAAAATAGAGAAAATCAACTATGACGAAACAGACTTCTCCGAAAAGATTATCGAATTTGCTAAAATACTAAAGATTGATCTTTAAAGAGAAAATGTATGGATTAGCAAGATTAGAAATTTAAAAAAGACATCACTACAGATCTTATAGACCTTAAAGAGGTAATGATAAGATTACGAACAACTTTATGCAGACAATTTTAAAATTTAGGCCAAATAGATAATTTTCTTTAAAACACAACTTACTAAATTTACACAAAAATAAAGGTCTATACATTAAAATTAATATATTAAAATCAAATATATTTTATGTGTAATTAAAATTATCCCCCCAAAAAAGAACAACAGGCCCAAATGGTTCTATCAATAAATTAATTCAAGCATTTAAGAAAGAAATAACACAATCTTCCAGAAAGTCATCCACAAAGCAGAAAAGAAGAAATATTCCCCACCTCATTTTATAAGGCTCACATGACTTTATAAAGGACATTATAAGAAAGATAATAAACCAGTATATCTTAAGAACATGGAGTAAAAAAATCTAAATAGGGGCACCTGGGTGGCTCAGTTGGTTGAGCAACTGCCTTCGGCTCAGGTCATGATGCCGGAGACCTGGGATCAAGTCCCACATCGGGCTCCCTGCTTGGCAGGAAGCCTGCTTCTCCCTCTCTCACTCCCCCTGCTTGTGTTCCCTCTCTCTCTGTGTTTCTGTCTGTCAAATAAATAAATACAATCTTTAAAAAAAAAAATCTAAATAATTCAGTAAATCAAATTCAGCAGTAAAAAAAGATAAAGCACTAGAACCAAGTTCAGTTTGAATACAAGATTAATTCAATATTTAGAAATCAATTCATTTATATTAGTTAATTTATACAGTATAATTCCCTATAATAACAAAAAATATAACATGATCATCTTAGTAGATATATAAAAATATATATATAAACTATTTGATGAAAATAAAAATTCTCTGATTAATTAAAAATAAAAAACTAAGTAACTAGGAATAAAAAAGACTTTCTTTAATCTGACAAAGAATATCTCTAAACAGTGAAGTTGCAGGCAGCACGTTACCTGCTTTCAAGCTTTATTATAAAGCTGTGATCACCAAGACAGCATGGAACTGGCACAAAAACAGACACATAGACCAGTGGAACAGAGTAGACAATCCAGTTATGGACCCTCAACACTATGGTCAAATAATCTTTGACAAAACAGGAAAAAATATCCAGTGGAAAAAAAGAGAGTCTTTTCAAGAAATGGTCCTGGGAAAATTGGACAGCTACATATAGAGGAATGAAACTCGACTATTCTCTTATACCATACACAAGATAAACTCAAAATGGATGAAAGACCTCAATGTGAGGCAGGAATCTATCAAAATCCTAGAGGAGAACATAGGCAGTAACCTCTTTGACATCAGCCACAGCAACCTCTTTCAAGACACATCTCCAAAGGCAAAGGAAACAAAAGGTGAAAATGAACTTTTGGGACTTCATCAAAATAAAAAGCTTGTTCACAACAAAGGAAACAAGAAAACAAAGAGGCAACCCATGGAATGGGAGAAAATATTCACAAATGACACTACAGATAAAGGGCTGATATCCAAGATCTATAAAGAACTCCTCAAACTCAACACAGATGATCACATCAAAAAATGAGCAGGAGACATGAACAGACACCACTTCTCCAAAGAAGACATACAAATGGCTAACAGACATATGAAAAAATGCTCATCATTAGCCATCAGGGAAATTTAAATCAAAACCACATTGAGATACCACCTTACATCAATTAGAATGGCCAAAATTAACAGGACAGGAAACAGCAAGTATTGGAGAGGATGTGGAGAAAGGGGAACCCTCTTACACTGTTGGTGGGAATGCAAGTTGGTGTGTGGAGATTCCCTAAAGAATTAAAAATAGAGCTACCGTATGACCCTGCAATTGGGTATTTACCCCAAAGAAACAGATGTAGTGAAAAGAAGGGCCATGTATACCCCAATGTTTATAGCAGCAATGGCCACAATTACCAAACTGTGAAAAGAGCCAGGACACCCTTCAACAGGTGAATGGATAAAGAAGATGTGGTCCATATATACAATAGAATATTACACTTCCATCAGAAAGGAGAAATACCCAACTTTTGTATCAACATGGACAGGACTGGAAGGGATTATGCTGAGTGAAATGAGTCAAGCAGAGAAAGTCAATTATCATATGGTTTCACTTACTTGTGAAGCATAAGGAGTAACATGGAGCACATTAGGAGAAGGAAAGGAAATGTGAACTCAGGTAAATCAGAGAGGGAGATGAAACCTGAGAGACTATAAACTCTGAGAAACAAACTGAGGGTTTTAGAAGGGAGAGGGGCGGGGAATAGGTGAGCCTGGTGGTAGGTACTAAGGAGGGCACATGCTGCATGGAGCACTGGGTGTGGTGCATAAACAATGAATCTTGGAACACCGAAAAAATAAAATAAAATAAAATGTAAATAAATAAATAAACAAACAAACAAACAGCAAAGCATTGGAAACTTTCCACAAAGGTTAAGAACAAAAAAGAATCCCACTATTATCACTTGTATTTTTTTTATTTTATTTTTTTAATATTTTTATTGTTACTAAAATTTTTTTTCCAGTGTTCCAAGATTCATTCCCCATTCCCCACACCCAGTGTTCCATGCTTTAGGTGTCCCCAGTACCCACCACCAGGCTCTCCCATCCCTCCACCCCCCTCCCTCCAAGTCCCTCAGTTTGTTTTTGTGTCCAAAGTCTCTGTTGTTTCATTTCCCTCCCTAGATTACCCTAGTTCCCATTTACTTTTCTTCTCCCACTGTCCTCCAGTTTACCCTTCATGCACCGCAAGTAAGTGAGACCATGCGATACTTGACTTTCTCTTTTTGGCTTATTTCACTCAGCATAATCTCTTCCAATCCAGTCCATGTTGGTACAAAAGTTGGATATTCATCCTTTCTGGTGGAGGCATAGTATTCCATTGTATATATGTACCACATCTTCTTTATCCATTCATCTGTTGATGGGCACCTTGGCTCTTTCCACAGTTTGGCGATTGTGGCCATTGCTGCGATGAACATTGGGGTACATATGGCCCTTCTTTTCACTACATCTGTATCTTTGGGGTAAATGCCCAGTAGTGCAATTGCAGGGTCATAGGG
>PITA01034984.1:0-10990 GCA_004023965.1 Spilogale gracilis
TGGTTTGCTAATACTTTATTGAGATTTCTGCAGTTTTCTCATCAGGGATATTGACCTACAATTTTACTGGGAGTGTTCCTGTCTGGCTCTGAAAGCAGGATAATGCTCATCTTAGTAAATGGGTTTGAGATTACTCCCTCCTCTTCAATAGTCAAGAGTTTGAGAGGGACTGGTCACCTTAATTTTTCCTTAAACGTCTGGTAGAGTTCACCCATGAAACCCTCCAGTCCTGGGATTTTCCTTGTTTTTTTTTTTATTACTGATTCAATTTCCTTTTCCGTTGTGATTCAGACTTGACACGTTGTATTTCCAGGATGTATCAATTTCTTCTCTGTTATCCAATTTGTTAGCATTTACTTCTCACTCTCTTATCCTTTGTATATATGTGCTATCAGTTGTGTTCTCTTACATTTCTGATTTTATTTGTGCCTTCTCTTTTTTGCTTAGCAGTGTAGAAAGGCTTGTCCATTTTATCTTTTTAAAAACACAGCTCTTAGTTTGGCTGATCTTTTCGACTGGTCTCCATTTCAGTTCCTTTTGCTCTGATCTTTTTATTTCCTTCTCCTGCTAATTCTAGGCTTCGTTTGTGTTGTTTTTCTTAGTTTCTTTAGATTTAAAGTTAGGCTATTTATTTTAAAATCTTTTTTTTTCCGCTTAATGTAGGGGTTTATCACTATAAACTTCCCTCTCAGAACTGCTTTTGCAGCATCCCATAAGTTTTGGTATGTTGTGTTTCTATTTTCATATGTTTCAAGGTATTTTTGGATTTCCCTTTGGATTTCTTTAATCCAATGACTGAATTTCAACCTTTTTATGAATTTTCCAGCTCTTATTCTGTTTCAGACCACTGTTATTGAAAAAAGATACCTGGCATGACTTCAATATTCTTAAATTTATTAAGACTTGTTTGTGGCTTACCGTATGATCTATGCTGGAAAATGTTCTACGTACACTTGACATGGATATGTATTCTGCCCCCTTCTCCCTCTCTTCTTTTCTCACACCAATGATTTGCAAACTGGTTCTTCTGATAGTATCCCAAAGATCAGACAGGTTTTCTTCACTCTTTCTCATCTTTCTTCTTTAGTCTCTTGTGCCTGTATAATTTCAAAGTTTCTGTCTTTTATCTTACAGAATTGTTCTTTTGCTTGGTCTGTTCTGACACTGATTCTCTCTACTGCACTCTTCCTTTCTTTCATTAAATTCTTCGGCTCCGGAATTTGGTTCTTCCTTATGATTTCTATTTCTTTGTTAAACTTCTCATTTTGCTCATGTATTGATTAGGTTCAATTTTGTTCTCTGTGTTTTCTCATAGCTCACTGACTTTCCTTAAAACAGCTTTTTTTGAATTTTTTATCCATTATTCATAGATCTCCATGTCTTTGGGTTTAGTTACTGAAGTCTATTGGGATCACTTGGTGGTGTCGTGTTTCCTTAGTTCTTCATGTTCTTTGGGAGTTTGCAATGCTCTCTCTGCAGCCAAAGTATCGGTCACTTACTCTAGTCTGTACCAACTGCCTTCTGGGGAGAATAAATATCTTTCATCAGCCCTGTTAGAAATACTGAGGCTTTCTCAGACTTTCTATGGTTATACCTGCTTCATACTTTTTGTTCCCATTTGTGACAGAATTCTCACTTTTGGATGCCTTTTCTCAATCCTACAATGCACCAGGGGGAGGAGTGCTGACTGCCTCTTTTGTTTTCCTAAGGGTGGCACTACAGCACAAGTTTGTGCTCTCTCCTTGAGTCACAGGTTTGGGGTGCCTTCAGGAGCACAAAGACCCGGCTGCACAGTGGGAGGAGGTGTACGGCACAGGGGAGGCTAAGGGTGCCCAGGACCAGCTGAGGGAATCTACATGTAAGGCTTTCCCAGCACCTCAGGGGTGAGCTTCTTGATGGGAGTCCGTGAGGCAGTTAAGAGAATCTACATTCCGGGGGCACGTGGGTGGCTCGGTTGGTTAGGCGACTGCCTTCGGCTCAGGTCATGATCCCGGAGACCCGGGATCGAGTCCCACATCGGGCTCCCTGCTCGGTGGGAAGCCTGCTTCTCCCTCTCTCACCCCCCCTGCTTGTGTTCCCTCTCTGGCTGTGTTTCTCTCTGTCAAATAAATAAAATCTTTAAGAGAGAGAGAGAGAGAGAGAGAGAGAGAATCTACATTCCTGAACGTCCAAGAGTCCTATCTGCCACTATCCCAGTCTTTTATCACATCTCAGCCAGGGAGTTCCCTTCCCAAGTTAGTACCCTAGATGGGATGAGAGAGAAATGCACCTCTTTGGCAGCGTCCGGCATCACTGGGGAAGCTGGATGTTCACCTGGCCAGTCTGCCTTTCCCCCATGGGGAAAATCGTGGGCTGAGATGGGCTCTGGTCCGAAGCTGTGCTACTTTAGTGGAGGGCTGATTCAGGTAAGGCCACGCTGCTCCTTTCACCCCCTCCAGTAAGTCCAAACTCCTACTTTGTGGCTCCCACAGTGCCGGAACTTCTCTTCTAGAAACCTGGATGCCCACCAAGCCTCTCTTGTCCATGGGTGAGTATCTCAGTATTCTCCAGGGGCTTCAGCCTGCAGCTGAGGAAGGCTAGAGCCAGGTCGCAAGCCAGGTGGCAGGGTCCACAGCCAGGACAGAGGTCTGTCTGCCTATTATCTGATGCATGGGAAGGAAAGACTCCTCCCGGGTCCTTTGGTGTATAGTACTAATTGCAAAGTCACCACAGAGGCACTTCTGTTCATGCTGATGATGGTGGGGGACAAAAACGAGGGACATCTTCTGCAACCGTGATGCTAACATCACTCTTCCCAGAGCCCTTTATTTATAAATCTTACTTTCATATTTATCATTTCTCTATAAGTCTGTTAAGCTTTTTAAGTTTAGGGCATTATCTTACTCTATGTTATATTGCCACTGCTTGCAACCCACTATTCAATAAACTGATGAATAAATGAATGAATGAATGAATGATCACAAGAAAAGCCACCTTAATTTTCATCATGTTTCTCAGGTCCTGTTGTTCCATGTTGATCATCCATGTTGGTCATACTATTTCATCTGTCAACAATACATATAGTGCTGTGTGAGTTTGTTTCCTTCACGTGATCATTTTGATTACCATCTCACTCGTGTATCTTGTTTTTAATCCAACCAATTTTTACAATTTATTCTGAAGGCCAAAGAACCCCAAATGTTGTCAATTTACAAACCTCTCCCTTGAGGTTTTGCTATGCTGAGATTAAAATCTAAGCACAGATAGTGCAGACACGCAGATAAATGCTGTCAATTTACAAACCTCTCCCTTGAGGTTTTGCTATACTGAGATTAAAATCTAAGCACAGATAGTGCAGACACGCAGACAACCAAACCACATATGCAAAAGTCCATTATAAAACAAACCTTATAAGAAAATAAGAAATTCAAAATGTTTTATCATTTAAGAATATGTAACAAAGAAATGGTAAAATCTCTACCCGGGGATAGGGGTTCTAAATAAAACAAAGCCTGGTCATCCTGCAATGAATCCGAAACTGAAAATGGGTATAAAACTCAAAAGAAAAAGAAGAAACTATTGTGTACACATAACTCACAGCCTCTTCTTTCTTTCAGCTTCAATATTTTATAAGACTTTTATTTCACAATGTTCTTTTGTCTTAGAAGGTGACTTAGTATTTTAGGTAGTCCTTTTAACTGGCTAAAAAAAGCATAAAGAATAAAAGTTGATGGCTTTCTGATTAGTATAAAGATCCTCTCTGCAAAAAATTGTAATCATCAAAAAGCAACCATTAAATGGAGAGAGTCCAGAGACAACACTAATATGGCTAGACTGATTATAAGAAATCATCACATCATTTACGCCCCACTATGTTTACTACAGCGTTATTTCCAATACCAAGATATGAAAGCAACCGAAGTTATCCATCAATCAATAAATGTATAAATGTAGTATAAATATACAATAGAATATTACTCAGCCACACAAAAAAATGAGATATTGTCATCTGCAACAACATGAATGGGCACAGAAGGTATTATGCTTAGTGAAATATGTCAGAGAAAGTCAAATACTATATGATCTCACTCATATGTGTAACCTAAAAACAAAACAAATGAACAAACAAAAAAAGGAGAAATAGACCCATAAATATAGAGAACTAGTGACTGCCAGAGGGGAGGGGGGTTGGGGATAGACGGAATGAACCAGGTCCCAATCATGGAAGAGTCGGTCACCACGATGAAAGGCACAACACAAGAAATATAGTCAACAGAACTGCAATAGCCTTGTATGGTGACAGATGGCAGCTCCCATTTATGGCCAGCATATAATCACTGTGTTGTACACTATGAAACTAATGTAACACCGTGTGTCAATTATACTTAAAAAAAGAGAGAAATCATGTGTTCAAAACAAAACTACAGGTCACTCTAAATGTTCTTTTTAAAAAGGTTTTGTTAAATTACTCATTATTTTCCTTTGGAGTGAAACATCATCCATTCAGATTTTAGTGCAGTCCCTGGCCCAGAGCTGTTATTTTCACCATAAGCATTTTTTTACCAAGTACTCCCTGCTACACCTAAAATATAAGATTCAGGAACAAAGGCGGTAGCCACCTCTCTTCGTTCCTGGTAAGCTCTGCCTTCCCATTTTCCAGTTTTGAACCTTCCTTCTCTACTTGTTTCTCTCCTTTTTCTCTTGGCTCATATCCTCCTTCTCCACCTAGCCTCTTCAAACTGACAACTTGCTTCTGTGGTCTAAGTTTATTTGGTTTCTCCCAAAGACACTATCTCTTAGAAATGAATGTGTCCCTAAAAATGCACATAGATTGAATGTTTGTAACCTTAAAAACTTGTATATTGAAACTAACACCGAACATAATAGTATCTGGAGATGGGGCCTTTGGAAGTAATGAGGGTTTAGACCAATGAGGGTGAGGCCCTCATGAAAGGATTAGAGGCCTTATAAGGAAAGAGAGAACTCTCCCTCTCTCCTTCTGCATACCCTACCCTAAGCACAAAAGAAAGGCCATGTGAGGACACAGCAAGAAGGCAGCCACCTGCAAGGCAAAAAAGAGTCTTCACCTGAAACCAAATCCTGCTGGACAGTGATTTGGGACTTCTAGCCTCTAGAACTGTGAGAAATAGATTTGTTATTTAAGCCATCCACTCTGGTCTTTTGCTACGGCAGCCCACACAGACTTAGACACCCCGTATCCTCAGCTCCAAGCCCTGCAGTCCACAAACTAATGATAACCCAAATGTTCTTAATTTTTTAAGATTTCATTAAGTAATCTCTACACCCACTGTAAGGCTTGAACTCACAACCCCAAGATCAACTGAGCCAGTCAGGCACCCCCAAAAGTTTTTAATTTTAATGAAGTCCAACTTACCTATTTTCTTCTTCTGTTGCCTATGTTTTTGGTGTCCTATCCAAGAAATCACTGCCAAATCCTACGTCCTGAAGCTTTCCCCCTAAGTTTTCTTCTCAGAGTTTCATAGTTTTAGCTTTTACATTAGGTCTTTGACCGATTTTGAGTTCATCTTTATATGTGGTATTGGAGATTTTATTTTTTATTTTTTGGGCTTGAAAGGACTAATAAGAAAAGTATCAAGAAGCAAAGCAAGTAAGAAAGAAAACTCAAATGAGAGGGTGCAGACAGTGAAGTAAAAGAGGCCAGTAATAATTTGCAGCCCTTCATTAAGATTATCCATATAACCCAGCGTTTCTCAAAAGCACTATGGGCATTTGGGGCAAGATAATTCAGTTCTTTGTTGTGCAGAATACCAGGGCACTGCAGTGGTTAGGATTCCTGGTCCCATCCACTAAATGCCAATAATGCCACCCTTTCCATCAGGGTGACAAGCAGAAAATGCCCGGTTTCCAACAACCCTCTAAGGGGAAAATACTGGCCCCTGTTTTTAAACCACTGCGCAGAAAGTACTGAAAGGGTAGAGTCTATAAAGACTGTTTATATCTACATTTCTAAATAGCACAGCACAAGTAAGAATTCCATCCCCAAGTACAATACAAGTCACTGCAGTAAAACTTACGGTTCTTTTCAATTCACTTTGTTTAAGATGTTAATACAGAATCTCTTATCTAAACTGAGTAATTCACCACTGTGCTGAAAGCAGAATCCCTTCTCTTCCTATAGAAGCCAGAAGGTTCAAGATAGTTTGTCTATCATCTAAACAAGAGCCTATGACCCACACTTAGGCAATCAGATGCTCTGGCTGGGACTACAGAGCTGAAGTAAGTGACACACAGAATCAAGGACTCAATTTTGGAAATAACTCAGGAAGCAGATCCAGTGTCAAAGGTAGCAAAGCCACAACCAGAGCTCGGTGACCAGCAGCACTGACGTGCGACAGTTTCTTAACCCTCACTATGGTTCGGTACACCTAGCTTCCTTTAATGCCTATTTTCTAAACCTAGTTCTCTAGCCTTTATATCAATTCTGAAAGCCAACAAATATCTTTCCAATAAATCCCTTTTTAAAACATGAATTACACTTGGTGTGTACTGTTTGTATCCAAAATTTCTCTACTGTACTTTTTTTAATGCAGAAAGAAGTAGTATTCTGGGTCTATGCCCTAAACTCATGCCTTTGACTCACTCACCCTCAAATGTTGCTAAGGCAATTCCAACCAACACAAAATGAAAAATTCTGACCACCACCACTGAAAAACAAAGGAGTTCCACCTAATGCTTGAAACTCCAAGTTATTCTGAATATGACATAAATGAGAACAAGCTGGAGAGCAGGAAGGCAGTCATCCAACCCACAATTTCTAATTACTAATACTCACTGATATAGAAAGTACTTTCAGGAATCTGGGAAGAGACCTGGGACTTGGCAAAGCACTAACCAATATAGCCTGCTCTCTTGCAAAGCTATCCACATGCCTGAGTTGCCAACTGCTAGAACTTCCAGCATAGGCTAAAAGAGCCTGGCTCAGTCACTCCCCTGAAGAGGTCCTCCTGATCATCTGCCCAGTTCAAAATCATCAGACTCCAAGGCTCTCCAGAGAAAAGGCCCATCCCAAAAGGAATCCATTTTGCCTCATGTGAACTATGGACTATTCGACCCCAAGTCTACGAAAAAGAGGCCCCTCATAGATGCTCCACTGACTTCTCACCTAGACCTAATTTTAGTCCATTACTAAAAGAGGCGCCTGGGCAGCTCAGTCAGTTAAGCATCTGCCCTCAGCTCAGGCCCTGATCTCAGGGTCCTGGGATCAAGCCCTGCACTGGGCTCCCTGAACAGCAGCGAACTTGCCCACCGCCCCTTTCTCTGTCTGCCCACTCATGTTCTCTCTAATAATAAAATCTTAAAAAAATAAAAAAATTTTTAAAAAGTCCACACACTTAAAATACAGAAACCAGGTAAACCAGTGAATAAACCCAAATCTTCAATTCCAAATCTACTCTTCTACACTTTCCTTCATGATGCTGGGACTTAGACTTGGCAAATGACCTCTCTCTTTTATCAACTGACTTCCTACTAGGTTCAACCCACAAGCAGTACTAAAGGGAGACTGGAAAGCAGGAGGATGGGACCTTGATAACCTAATTCTAAAATACTTATGGATGTCAATTCATCAAGAAGATGTAGCAATTATAAACATGCATGTAATAATTATAAACACCAAACAACAGAACCCCAAAATATATGAAGCAAGTATTGATAGAACTGAAGGAAGAAACAGGCAATTTTACAATAATAGCTGGAAAACTTCCATACTCCACTTTCAATATGGTTAAAACAGAGATAACGTAAAAAACTAAAATCAGAAATAAAAATGGAGACATTACTGCCAACCCTACAGAAATAAAAAAAAAAAAATTAAAAGACACTACTATAGACCAAGTGTACACAACCAAATTAGAAAACTTAGATGAACTGGACACATTCCTAGAAAACACACAAAAGACAAAAAGTGACTCACGCAAACACAAAAAATCTAAATAGACTTATAACAGGTAAGGATCTTGATATGGAACCAAAAACCTCCCCTTAAAAAAAAAAACCCTCCCAACAAAGAAAGGCTCAGAACCAGAGTTTCACAGGTGAATTCTACCATATTTACAGAATTAACACCAATCGTCCTCTAACTCTTCCCAAAAAATAGAAGAGGGAAGAACACTTAACTCATTGCATGAACCTGATATCAAAGTCAGACAAAGATACCACAGGAAAACTATAAATCGATACCCTTTAGAAATATAGATGCAAATATCCTCAATAACATGCTAGCAAACTATTCTCAACAGCATATTAAAAAGACTATACATTCCATGAGCTGGCAGATTTCATCCCAGAAATCCAAACATGGTTTACACAAAAAAATCGTAAAATGCAATACATTACATAAATGTAATGAAGGGAATAAAATACATGATCATCTGAACTGATGCAGGAAAAGCATTTGACAAAATCTAACACCTCTTCATGATAAACATACAGCAAACTAGGAATATAAAGAAACTTCCCTCAACATGGCAAAAGGCATTTATGAAAACCTCACAACTAACATCATTCTCAGCGGTGAAAAACTAAAAGCTCCCCCCGCCCCCAAGATCAGGAATAAGGCAAAGATGCTCACTTTCAACACAGCTATTTGATATTATACTATAAAGTTCTAGCCAGACCAATTAGGCAAGAAGAAAAAAAAAAAAAATCAAAAGCATCCAAACTGGATAGGTAGAAGTAAAACTCTCTATTCACAGATGACATGATCCTGTATAGGCAGAAAATTCCCAAAAATTCACAAAATGACTACTGGAAATAACAAATGAACTTGGTAAAATTAAGAGCACAAGCTCAATGCACAAAAATCAATTCTGTTTCTATATATCACAAATGAAAAATCCAAAAAAGGAAATTAAGGAAACAATTCCATTCATAATAGCATACAAAAAAATTAAATAGGAAAAAATTTAAAGAAGTGAAATACTATGTAGTGAAAACCACAAATACTGCTGAAAGAAACTGAGGAAGACATAAATGATGGAAAGATATTATAGTCATGGATTGGAAGACTTATTATTGTTAAAAAGATAAGACTGCCCAAAGCAATCTACAGATTCAACAAAATCACTATCAAAATTCCAACAGCTGTTTTTGCAGAAATTGAAAAACTGATCCTCAAAAACATAAGGAATTGCAAGTGGCCCCAAATAGTTAAACAATCCTGAAGAATTACAATGTGTGGAGCTCTCACATTCTCAATTTCAAAACTGGATACAAAGGTTCAATAATCAAAACAGTGTGGTACTATTCTAGGTCATGAATTTCTGTCTGTGAATGTATTTTTGAGATTCTTTTATTATATTCTCTTGCATGTGAGGTGTGTGCAAAGACGACAGTGCAGAATCATGAGATACCTATTTAAAATAATGTCTCTCCCTCTGTCTGCATCTTTCTGGTGCTTTGATTGTTCTCCTCCTTTTCCCCTTATCCTCATGCTCTCTAAAATGTTATGTACATTTTTAGAGTACTTTAAGTTCCATTAAGCTCAGACCAAATGGCCTTCTATACCTATGACTGATGCCAACAGAAGGCCCATTATTTGATTTTTTGGATATTAAATAATAATGATTTACTTTTTATAATGTGGAACTAAATGGGTATAAACTATGTATTTCAAAAAAAAAAAAAACAGTGTAGTAATGGCATAAGGACAAGCACACAAACATATATATATAGATAGATGAAAGGAACAGAAATGAGTGTCCAGAAATAGATTCATAATAGTATAGACAACTGATTTTCAAAAAGGGGGCCAATATATTCAAAGGGGGGAAAAGGTTTCTTCAACAAATGGTGCAGTAACAACTGAAAGCCACACACAAAATAATGAAGTCGGACCCCTTTCTTGTACCATACACCAAAAGTCAAAATGGATCCACCACCTAAATATAAAAGTTAAGATCATAAAAGTCTTAAGAAAACAAGAGTAAATCTTCGTGACCTTGGCTTGGTAATAAATTCTTAAATGACACCAAAAGCATAAGCAACAAAAAGAAAATAAATTGGGCTTCATCAAAATTAAAAAACTATTTACATGAAAGAACATTTTCAAGAAAGTGAAAGGTAAAAAAAAAAAGTGAAAGATAACCTACAGAAAGGGCAAGAATACTCACAAACCATCAATCTGATAAGGATCTAATATCCAGAAGATTATAAGTATGTCTTACTACTCAATGACAAAAGGACAAACTACCCAATTTTTTTAAAGGGGCAAAGTACCTGGGTGGACATTTCTCTTAAAAAGATACACAAATGGCCAATAAGCACCTGAAAATATGTTCAGTATCAGTAGTCTGGAGGGAAATCCAAATGAAAACTACAATGAGATACCACTTCACACACACTAGGATGGATATAAAATTTTTTTTTTAAATGTTGGCATGGATGTAAAGAAACTGGAACTTTCAGACGTTGGGGAAGGTACAATGAATCAGCTGCCATGGAAAACAGTTTGGCAGTTACTCAAAAAGTTAAACACAGAATTACCATATGACCCAGAAATTTCACTCCTTGGTATATATACCCAAAAGAATAAAAATGGACTCAAGCAGATACATGTACACACGTTCACAGCTGCACTATTCACAATAGTGAATAGTGATGGAATGAAAGGTGGAAACAGTCCAACTGTCCATCACCAGAGGAATGCATAAACAAATTGTAAACTGTCTCTACAATGGAGTATAACTCAGCCAGAAAAATGGATGAAGTACTGACACGTGCTACAATGTGGATTAGTCTCAAAAACATTATGGTAAGTGAAAGAAGCCAGACACAAAGTGTCTTACACATAGCATGATTCCATTTATGTCAAATATATACCACATGGGTCATAACATTTACCAGAATAGGGAAATCCTTAGAGACAGAAAGCAGACTGGTAGTTTTCCAGGGGCTGGTGGGGACAGGAATGGGAGTAACTGCTTAATGGGTACGGAGCCTCCTTCTAGGGTATGAAGATGTTTTGGAACTA
>PITA01034985.1:0-10983 GCA_004023965.1 Spilogale gracilis
GCGCCTGGGTGGCTCAGTTGGTTAAACGACTACCTTCGGCTCAGGTCATGATCCTGGAGACCAGAGATCGAGCCCCATATCAGGCTCCCTGCTCAGTGGGAAGCCTGCTTCTCTCTCACTCCCCTTGCTTGTGTTCCCTCTCTGGCTGTGTTTTTCTCTGTCAAATAAATAAATAAAATCCTTAAAAAAAAATAAAGATTTTATTTACTTGACAGAGAGATCACAAGTAGGCAGAGAGGCAGGCAGAGAGAGAGGAGGAAGCAGGCTCCCTGCTGAGCAGAGAGCTGGATGCGGGCCTCGATCCCAGGACCCTGAGATCATGACCTGAGCCGAAAGCAGAGGCCTTAACCACACTGAGCCACCCAGGCGCCCTCTTGTTGCCTTTTAATTAATTATTTCTTGTGATCTTTGAGAAACCTGAACTTTTGGTATACTTTCTTTAAAAAAAAATTATCTGTTTCAAGGTGGCAGGAATTTACCAAATAATTTCTGGTTAGTAGCTTTTTTCTTCATCGTAAGAATAACGTGTATACGTAGTAGAAAATTAAACAGTACAAAGAGTTATACAGAAGAAAAATACTTATAACCTCATCATTCGAAGATAGCTACTATTTTGGTACAATATCTTCAGTATCTTTACTGTTTGTGTCTATAATTTATAAACAGTTAATATCCTAAAAGCAGCTTGGTGTTCTGCTTTTAAAATGTTAATGTATATAAAATTATTCTTCTATGTCATTATGTTCAGATATACTTTTAATAGAGCAGCGGCCGTACTTTATGTGGTTGGGTTCAGATGCCCTGGTTCTGTACTTTGGGTTTCTTGGTGCAGGCTTAGTTGAACCCCATAGTCTATGTGGAGGTCTAGCAAACATATTGAAGGCCAAGAACTTGGGTCCTCAATGTAGCAAGAGAAGTGGGGAACCCTTTTAGGTGCACATTTGCTCTCCACAGGATGAAAAATGTTCTCACAAGTAAGCTTATTTAGGTGTTCAGCCATACAGATTCTAGAAGTGAAACTGTAGATGTTTTGAATTCCTGCTGCACCCTTAGAATAGCTACAGAATTCCCTGAAAATGTAGACTTGAATAGCATTTGCTTCAGGTACTGCTTTTTAAGACACATTCCTTTCTTAGAGATGTCTAGGTAAAGTCTAGTTTGGAGAACTGGAAATTAAACTCTGTTCCTTGACTTGTTTTTTTTTTTTTTTAGATTTTTTTTTTTTTTTTTAAGATTTTATTTATTTGACAGAGAGAAACACAGCCAGAGAGGGAACACAAGCAGGGGGAGTGAGAGAGGGAGAAGCAGGCTTCCTGCCGAGCAGGGAGCCTGATGTGGGATTCGATCCCGGGTCTCTGGGATCATGACCTGAGCCGAAGGCAGTCGCTTAACCAACTGAGCCACCCAGGCGCCCCTCTTCCTTGACTTGTACAAGTTATTTGTAGATCTGAAAAAAGTGATGTCAGGTTAGCAAGCTTAAAGCTGTCTTCATTTGGCAGTTTATTTTGTTGTGCATGCATGTGTGTGTGTGCGTGAACACATACATGCTCAAACCTAAGGGGAATTCTTTAAATTAAAACAATATAAAACCTCACCCATCTAAGCAGTGCTTCTGTAGCCTCCTTGTATCCTGAGAAATTTATGTGTTAAGGCCTAAGCATGTCCTGAAGGAAGATGGTATGGAAAGACCACAAATGTTGAAGTCACTGGGGTTTAAACCTTGGCCACGCTACTTCTAATTGTGAGATCTTGAACAATGTAAATCCCTGAGCATCAGGATTCCCTCCCCTATTTTTGTTTTTACTTCCTTATCTACTTCAAATTTCACCACTCCAAAAACACCTGCTTTTTCCTCAGGACTGGTTATGTGCCAGGCACTAGGTTAGGAGCCTTACATGCATCAATTCTCACCATTCCTGCCAGGAATAGTAACATTATTTCCATCTTCCAGATGAGATCAGGGGGTCGGAGAGGGTAGATAATCCTAGTCTGGAGAAGGAACATGAATTGATTCCTGGCTTTGGTTCTGCCATTTTATCAGCAAGCCATTTAACAAGTCTGAGTCATTGAAGTGTGGCTTAAGAATTATAAATGAGATGATACATTTAAAACATGGGGCCTGGCTCAGAGGAGGTGTGAGTGTTCCTTGAACAGACTGATAAAGCCAGACACTTAACAATTAAAATAGAGTATAGCAGCAACATTTGTCAGAAACTATGCAATAACATTGATTCTCTGTCTTTGGAATAATTTATTCTTTGGATTATATCATAATGAAACAATTCAAGAGGAGAAGTTACATGAACAAAGATTTGTTCATTTATTCATTACTTAACAATCATTTATTGAGACTGTCCTCTGTACCATGCATGGTTAGGCTTGGGAACACAGACTCTTATCACAGGGGTCCTTATAATTTATATTATATGAGAGTGAAGAATTCGAAATAGAATAAGCATCCAGAATTAGGAGGATGGGTGGCGCTTAAGCGACTGTGTTCGGCTGAGGTCATGATCCTGGAGACCCGGGATCGAGCCCCACATCGGACTCCCTGCTCCACGGGAAGCCTGCTTCTCCCTCTCTCACTCCCCCTGCTTGTGTTCCCTCTCTGGCTGTGTTTCTCTCTGTCAAATAAATAAAATCTTTAAAAAAAAAAAAAAGTAGTAAAAGATGGCACCTAGGTAGTTCAGTTGGTTAAGTGTCTGACTCTTGATCTCAGTTCAGGTCTTGAGTGAAAGCCCCACATTGAGCTCCACACTGAGTATGGAGCCTACTTTAAAAAAAAGGTGGGGGGCGCCTGGGCGGCTTAGTTAAGCATCTCCCTTCGGCTCAGGTCATGATCCCAGGGTCCTGGGATCGAGCCCCCTGTGGGGCTCTCTGCTTAGCGAGGTGGGGGGTCTGCTTCTCCCTCTCCCTCTGCTTGCTGCTCCCCTTGCTTGTGTTCGCTCTCTCTGTCAAATGAATAAATAAAATCTTAAAAAAAAAAAAGTAGTAAAAGTATCTTTAGATGCCATGGAGGGTTCAACTGTTGGGAAGTTTATATTTGGACAAAAAGATAATAATGTAGGGGCGCCTGGGTGGCTCAGTTGGTTAAGCGACTGCCTTTGCTCGGGTCATGATCCCGGAGACCCGGGATCAAGTCCCACATCGGGCTCCCTGCTCTGCGGGAGGCCTGCTTCTCCCTCTCTCACTCCCCCTGCTTGTGTTCCCTCTCTGGCTGTGTTTCTCTCTGTCAAATAAATAAATAAAATCTTTAAAAAAAAAAAAAAGATAATAATGTAAATTGAAATACTTTTATTAGTAGATTTAGTATAATAGGGTCTTTTGAAATTTTCTTATTTATTTATTTTTGCCTATATGCAAAGAAAAAAAGATAGCATACTTTGGAGCTGTAATGGATACTGTAAGGAGCCGGAGAATATAACATCTGTTCTACATTCCCGAATGCCCATCTATTACCTTGTTTCTTCTTCCCCATAGGGCCACGTGAAGCTTTCTGACTTTGGCCTTTGCACAGGGCTGAAAAAAGCACACAGGACAGAATTTTATAGGAATCTGAACCATAGCCTCCCCAGTGATTTCAGTAAGTGTAAACAGGGGTGTTAGCCTTTTTACCCCTTACCTGGGCCTAGAAGAGCTGTTCCCCTTGTAACCAAAATATGCAGGATGGATTAGGAGATTCTCATAGCATGAGCCTAGAGAATAAAAATATCTTCTCAGGTGGGCCTGTGGTTTTTATTGTATGATGAGGCAAGGTGAGTGCTACCAAATGTATTAAGGCAGATGTTGAAAAGAGCCTTCTTTGGAACTCTGCTGAGAAGGTTACTGGGGATGAATATAGGGCAGGCAAGCAAAAGCAGAGGAAGAAGTCCTGGGACTAGCTCCAGATTAGATTTATTCTAGATGCTTCTTCTGTCATGGCAGAAAGAAATTGATCTTTATAAGTGTTATTTTCATTCCAGCACTGTGAAACCATTGAAATTATGTAGTGCAATTACAGTTCATCAGAAGTCTCTGAATATGTGCCAGTTATTACTCTTGGAAACCTGATGGTAATTTTGAGAAATTATCAATGTCTTAGGCCCACTTTGGGACCTTTGCTGCTGTTGAAACTGTAGTCCCATAATTCTGATGAAGTACTGTATTCTTTCGGCCATGTGACCCATGTGACTGTGTTATTCTTGAGCTAATGCTTCGGTGCCTTTGATTTGGGTTTACAGACTTGATGGGAAGTGTATTATCTAGAGTTACTGATGGATGGGTGGAAAGCAAAGCTTTAAGGTCTCATGTGGCTTGAACCAGAGCCCCCCCAAAATAGTAAACATACCTGTCTGAACTCTGATTAGGATGTGTTCTCTCTGCTTCTAGCTTTCCAGAACATGAATTCCAAAAGGAAAGCAGAAACCTGGAAAAGAAACAGACGTCAGCTAGTAAGTAATATCTGTGGCTTCTTAAATGCTACAAACCGAGTATGAATAGATTTTTAAAAATAGGTACATGAATTTGTTTACATAGTAATGTTTACAGAGTATCTACCTATTCCTTGCTTTTAAGATTACCTTAATAGAACTCTGTCACACTGCCAGTGGCACCAAAGGTAATCTTTTGAAGAAGGGAAGATAATATTAGGTTGTTTTGGTTGTGATATTTTTTAATGAAGGACTTCATTCTGACCCTTTACTTTGGTGACAACCCCTTTCTTTTCTGTTCCACCTGTTCCTTATTTGTATGGTGTTGTAAGGGGATATATTTAAGCAGGTCTCTCAAGATGAAACTGAGTTACAGACCCCTACCCAGAGCTTTGAGGCAGTGGTTCTCAAACTTTTAAAATTTTGTTCACTTAGGTGAGTCAAGACTTCAGTTTACCTGCCCCACCCTTTCCTACTTTGTGGTGGAAAAGAGAACTTAGAGATAAAAATTGGAGAGAAATTTGAGGAAAGTGCTTTCAACTTTATAAGTATTTAAATATGTACACACACAATGATGCCCTACAAGCTTAAAAATAATTAAATTACTGCATTTATTTATCTTGGTGATATGTTGGAAGTTATTTAAAGAGTACAAATTCACCAGTGAAATATTGATTTCTAGGCAGACTTTTGTGCTGATTCATTGGTATATATCTGAAGTATAATGTTTGTCCCAATGTGTAGTTATTGGAAAATTATAGATCAGAGATAATAGAAATGTGTATCACCACATACTTAGGCTTTGCTAGAAACCCATAGTGGATGAAATAGATGCTGGTACGACTAAACTAACAGTTGGGTGTAGAAAGCAAGAATAGCAGCCGTGAAGATGATAGCTAGTTTGGAGTGATGGTCACGCACGTGTATCATCTAGAAATGGAGGCACTTCTGCTTGTCAGTGTATGCGGTGGAAACTTGGGGGGCTTGCCAAATACAGTATTTCAGTCAGACTTCTTAGTAAAATACAGAACTAGAGTTCTCTGTAATATCTTTAATAACTCGGTTAGTAGGTCACTGGTAGGTAGCTCTCTGTCCTAGTGAAAATAGATGCCTGTAAGGTTGTTTAAGAAGACATCAGAAGAAGGGGGGGCGCCTGGGTGGCTCAGTTGGTTAAGTGACTGCCTTCAGCTCGGGTCATGATCCCGACGGGATCGAGCCCCCGCATCGGGCTCCCTGCTCGGCGGGAAGCCTGCTTCTCCCTCTCTCACTCCCCCTGCTTGTGTTCCCTCTCTGGCTGTATTTCTGTCTGTCAAATAAATAAAATCTTTAAAAAAAAGGGGGGGGGCTTCAAAAGAAGGGCTGCCATTTTTTAGGCCCATTGGTGGGCCTCAGACCAGACTATACTTTGAGTATAATGATTTTTTTTGATCAGCCTGAGCCCTGGGAGAGGCATTATCTTAAACCAAACACTTTTGGAGATGTAATAAACTCATCCTGGATATCTTTTTCTAACATTAACTTGGGGATACTTAAAGTTGGCATAGTCAGACACATCATAGTCTCCTTTCCTTAGGGACTCATATTCTTTAAGTGTCTGAAGTCTGTATGTTTACATAGCTTGTTGAGGAAATGTCAGGAACAAATTTGTCTCACCATTGAGTAGTAGATCTTAACCTTGGCTGCACATCAGAATCACCGGGGGGACTTTAGAACCTATTGATGACTGGGCCCTACTCCCAGAGATAGATTCAGTTGGTTTGGGGGTTATATAATTCGGGTATTTGATTTTCTGAAAGGACTCTCCAGGCGCCCCAGTCTCTGGTTTTATAATGAAATTTCTTTTAACAAATAAGGTTTACTTAACATTCATCTTTGTTGGAATAAATCTAATCTCTAAACTGAAGGGTTTCTATAGTTTCTTAACTTTTATAATTAGAATGAAAATACTTCTTGGAGAGCACAGTCCTTGTCTCAGACTTTAAAACGTTAAAAACAACAACTAGTGGGGCGCCTGGGTGGCTCAGTTGGTTAAGAGACTGCCTTCGGCTCAGATCATGGTCCCGGAGACCCGGGATCGAGTCCCACATCGGGCTTCCTGCTCGGCAGGAAGCCTGCTTCTCCCTCTCTCACTCCCCCTGCTTGTGTTTCTCGCTGTCAAATAAATAAAATCTTTAAAAAATAAATAAATAATTAAACAAATAAAAATAAAAACAACTGGCACTTGTATTATTTAATTTAAAAGAAAGTAATATACAATTTTATATGGAAAAAATGGATTCCTACCTTATACACAAAAATAAATTGTAGATGCTAAAATAAAATTAAAATTTTAAAAGAAAGTGTAGGGTGGTATATTCATGATCTTGGAGTAAGGAAGGATTTTTAAAAAATATTAAGATAACAAGAAGTACAAATCATAAAGGAAAATTTGATTTTACTTTAAAGGAAAAAATACATGGAAGGATCCAAACAATAAGCCACATTATCCCACAGCTTTGGAATTATGTTCATGTACATACCCTACAGCCCAGCGATTCTACTCCTAGTCATATGGTCTGGAAAAATTCACCTTTGTGAACCAGGAGCCATGTATAAGAATGTTTATTGCGTTTTTGCAATAGCAAAAGACTGGAAATAACCCAGTGTCCCATTGACAGGAAAATGGTTACATTGTGGGTGGAATATTTTACAGCAGTGAAAGTCATTGAACTACAGCTACATGGGACATCATGGATCAATTTCAGGAACAAAACGTTGAGAAGAAAAAATCAAGGAGCGGAAGGCTGCATGTAGAATGATACAATTTTTACAAAGCCCCAAAATAAAGCTAAGATCTCATTTAGAGACAGACGTGGGCCAAAATTAAAATATCTTTTTAAAAGCAGAGGATTGATAAACAGTTGAACCATAGGGGTTAGGAGAGGCAGGAGGATGGAAGGGAGAGTGGTGCACGTTTAGCTCTAATGACATTAGTAATGATTCATTTCTTAAGTTGAACTCATGGTTATTCATTTTTATTATTATGATTCTTGATAATTACACATTTTTTGGTATATAACATGTATTTCATCACTTAAAAACCATAATAAAAATGATAATCCTCACACTGGGAGAAGTTATTTCCAATAAGTAAAGGATTATGTCCTGAATGAGGATTTATGCCCTGGATTCATGGAGAATTCCTTCAAATCAATAAGAAAAAGATAATGCAACTAAAAAAAAGAATGGGCAAGACCTGACTGGCTAATCAATAAATGAATACATGATCAACATTTCTAGAAATAAAGGAAATGTAAATTAAAACAGTGAGATCCCATTTCATATTTATCAGATTGGCAAAAATTAGGAAGTCTGACAGAACCAAGTGTTGATGAGATATGGAAAACCAGGAGCTCATCCCCACTGGGGGTTTAAATAGATATAAACACTTTGGAGGACAGATGGAAGATGTCTAGTTAGTTGAAGATGTTCATAATGCAAGACCCGGTGATAGTCCTTTTGGTAGATCCTTTAGAGAAATTCTTGCTCTAGTACCCCGGAGGTGTCACAGGAATGTTTATTCAGGTGTTGTCATAATGAGACATTGGAAGCAACAGAAGAATGGATAAAAAAAACCAGTGTGACATTTGTATAATGGAATATGTGTACAGCAGTGAAATGGATGAACCAGAGCTACATGAATAAATCGCAAAATCATAATGTTGAGTCAACACAAGTTGTAGCATTGTAGACTAATGAAGCACCAAGTGAAACCCTTTATTAAAACTGGAAATATTCAGGAAGCAATATTATGTCATTTATGCAAATATTCATACAAGCATAGTACAGCAACTTCAGGGTGGTTTTGACTTCAGTAGAGAAGGAGGGAGGGACTCTCTGGTTTTATTTGTTTCTATAATTTTGTGTCTTTTATTTTTTTAAAGATTTTTATTTATTTATTTGACAGAGAGAGAGATCACAGGTAGGCAGAGAGGCAGGCAGAGAGAGAGGAGGAAGCAGGCTCCCCGCTAAGCAGAGAGCCCAACTCGGGCCTCCATCCCAGGACCCTGAGATCATGACCTGAGCCAAAGGCAGAGGTTTTAACCCACTGAGCCACCCAGGCGCCCAGTTTTGTGTTTTTTAAAAAACAGTTGATCTGAGACAAATATGACAGGTGATTAACCTCTCTTTAATATGGGCAATAGGTACATGTGTGTTGTATTGTCTATGTTTTTTCTGTATGTTTGCAGTATTCTGTAATAAATGTTTTTAAAAGACAACGCAGGTGTTATTTTTTATCTTAGAAGTTCTATTAATATCAAAAGCACTTAGATTAGAGCCTTCTGTGTGGTAAATCCCCAAATGCTGAGCACACTGGAAGGCTTTGAGTATGGTATTATAGTCCTGGTATATGAGAGTAGATTACTTGAATTTAGAAAACACTCCCTTAAGAACTGTTTACATAAATGAGTATGTTGGGTAAATAGACATAAATTTCTAATCTATAGGATATGACTAGCTTGTAATAATAAAACTTCCCTTTATCATTTTGCCAAATCAAGGAATATTTGTAATAGGAAGAGGGATGATTTAGACAAGGTATTTTGTTTTCAAACTGGGTTCTGCTACCTAACTAGTCCTGAGCGGATGAACAAAGCTGTTTTGGACATCAGATTTTTTAATCCGCTAATTAAGTCCTTGGCTAAGTTGTATCAGGACGAAACAGGAGCAGAAGCATATAAGGAGGAGGGAGCCAGGCCGTCATTCACTGGGTGCTCAGTAAATCACGGTCCTAATTGTGAAGATGGATATGTGTGTCCTGATTGACCACGGGCTTTGACTGTATTTAGGAAGGGTCTCCTGCCTCCCTGACAAAGCATTACTGTTCGTTTTGGAAGTGCTCTGGCAAATCAAGCTTGCCATGAAGCTCCTGGGCATCCTGCTCAGTTTGTGGGTAGCTGTAGGTGGTGCTTGGAACCTTTGGTCTCTAGAACAGAACTCTGGGCACTCTCCTGCCTGCGGGCCCCCCCTGATGTATGGTACATGTTTCAGGCCTTCTCCACAGTAGGCACTCCCGACTACATTGCTCCTGAGGTGTTCATGCAGACCGGGTACAACAAGCTCTGTGATTGGTGGTCGCTTGGGGTGATCATGTATGAGATGCTTATCGGTAAGTTGCATGCTTTCAGAGGACTTTTTCTGTGTAGCCAGGGAAGAGTTCCATATTGATAATAGACTGAGTTAGGGGTGATCTAAGCACTTTTCCCCTCTTGTCTTGTAATGTGAAGTTTCCTAGGTAGAAAGCTTGTGGCCTTCGAATAGTCAACTTTATTGTCTGGCTTCCTGGCACCTTGTGGTCTCTCTGCTGATCATTTATCCTGTTCTCTTTTTCATCCTCTCCTAGTAGCTCTTTCTGTCTCTGGCATTTCTTAAACATTCATTGTTTGCAAAGAACTTTAATTGGGCTTTGCCTCACATACTCTTTCACTTTCTTGCTGATCCCTTCCTCTTTCTAAGCCTGCAGAACATGGAACCCTCTGATCTCTCTCCCTTTTAGTCAGATGGTGTGTCTGTGTATTTAGGGGACACTCTGGGAGGGGGGGAGTGGCCTTATGTCCCAGAGCACTTGGAGAATAGGTATGTCCATGGTGGTACCGAGTGAGTGAGTCTGTGGTTGATTAGTGTGGCTTCTGGGAACACGGGGTGGATGCCTGTGGAGGTGGATGTGATCTGTGTGGAGGGCATGCAAAGTTATATGGTTGGAGAGTATTTATCCCCTTGTCTGTAGTTCTCAAAAAGAAGCATGGCGGTCACCTTTAAAACCTATGCTTTTTTCTTATTCAGCTTGTTTAGCACTTTACCCATATAAGGATATTCCTAGAATAGAGTCATTTCTCAGTGATATTTCATCCTTTCATTTCTTCTTTGAGCACAGTGATTTGCACATGTGCAATGCTGTGTATGTCCTCCTTTCTTTTCCCAGCTTCAGCTGTTTAGCTGCTTCCCTTGTGGTATCTGAAGCACAAATTCACTTGGGGATTAGGAGTTTGGGGGGAGATGAATTAGTTTTGATGTTTTCTGGAATGAGTGGAAGTCACAGAGGAGGTGATGTGGAGGGTTAAAGATGTATAGAATCATATTAAGGAGAATGCTCTCCAGTCAGATTCATATTCTGGGGTGTAAAATCTCTGAAGTTCCTTTTTTATTACAGGCTACCCACCTTTCTGTTCTGAGACCCCTCAAGAGACATATAAGAAGGTGATGAACTGGAAAGAAACTTTGACTTTTCCTCCAGAAGTTCCTATCTCTGAGAAAGCCAAGGATCTAATTTTGAGGTATTAGTTAGAGAACATCTCCCCCCCCCCCATCCAGGTTTTTTGATATGAGTGAATTCATTTTTTTTTTTTTTAACTTAAATTATTACCTGGGCCTGTCCTCTGCTCCCTCCCATTTCTCTCTTTTAAAAAAACAGGGGAGGTTATTCCTTTTTGTTTTCCAAAGAGACGTGAGGTATGCTGAAAGACTTCTGTCTTTTCCAGATTCTGCTGTGAGTGGGAACATAGAATTGGAGCCCCTGGAGTTGAGGAAATCAAAA
>PITA01034986.1:0-13982 GCA_004023965.1 Spilogale gracilis
ATCTAGGGAGGGAAACGAAACAACAGAGATTTTGAACACAGAAACAAACTGAGGGACTTGGAGGGAGGGGGTGGAGGGATGGGAGAGCCTGGTGGTGGGTACTGGGGACACCTAAAGCGGGGAGCACTGGGTGTGGGGAATGGGGAATGAATCTTGAAACACTGGAAAAAAAAAATTTAGTAACAATAAAAAAAAAAAAAAAAAAAAAAAGTCTCCTTGTCTTGCCCCGGGCTCCGCTTTGTTCCCGTTTCTGTCTAGCCCCGATTCAGGCCGTAATCTGCTGTTATTCCTCACTCACAGAGCACTTTCGCTTTGGGGTATTTGTTTTCAATGGTTCAGCTCTGTGGACTTCCTCCCCCACTCCCCTGTCTCTGGGGGCAAGCCTCCAGACCCTCTTATTTGTTTCTACCTTTTTGCCGATGCTCCTTGTCTCTCGTGGCAGTCCAGAAGTGGGAAATATCACATTTCTGGCTGATTTCTTGGGTGTTCACAGTGGTCTTGTAGTGTTTTTTTTTTTTTTTTTTGCTGGAATTCAGCTCTCTTCAGGGAATTCCCTGAAATATGGTCACCTGGCCTGCCGCCATCTTGACCAAGTCGATATGTTAATTTCTAAGAAACAGAAGGACCAAGGAAACCAGACACTTTGGTCAATTGCTCATGGTCATGTCTTGCCACCAGATCGTCTCTTGCCACCAGAAATTCTGAGATCTTAAACTTCATTCAACCATTACTTTTGTGAGATGAGTGGATTGACCGCTGGGTTTGTGGTGGTTGACTGTCCATGCGTGGCTGGGCCATGGGGAGAGTTGGAACATAGGTTGACCAGACTATAGTCCATCGCTAACCACCTGGCACAGTCCTGGCTACTTTAAGTGTGCCTCCTAAAAGGTCAGAAGGACAGGGTGAGGGATAGAACAGTCTTCGGTACTCAAAAATGGAATTAAAAAATAAATTGAAACCAAAGATCATGTGGAATTCCTAATGGTCTTTTTATTGGTCATCCACTCATTATTTTTAACTTTATCCTGGAGAGAGGAGACTGTTGGACCTCAGGTTGGGTGTGCACACAGAGGCAATCCTATTGCAATAAGAAACAACTTGTACTAGTTTTTGGAGTTTCTTTTGGGTGGGGGTCTCATTTAGTTAGGTGAGTCCCAGAACAATTACATTTTCTTAAAGGATCCTCCCTTTGTCCATGAAGCAATTGAGTAAGTTTATACAGTAGGAGATTTATGATTTCTAGCGTTGAAAATGTGGAGATGAATTATGAATTAATAAGTTAGAGTTATGTGAAGTAAAATCCTGCAAACAGGATTTAAAAGAGCACTGCGTTCTTGGAGGGCTTGATCTGCTCGCACTGGTAATCTTCCTGAGAACAAAGCAGGAAGCACAGTGCTTAGTCCTAGATAACATGAGACCCTCGCACAGCTGGCACCCTCATGGAGAATGGGAGTCCAGAGTGATACGTGGATACCCTCAAATCTTGGATCTACCCAACCAGTTGCTGGATAGCATCTTGAAAAGCAGTAGGGGCTAAATGTTAATTCCCCAATAATTTTAGAAGAAAGTGCATGTTGCATAGCTGTGAGTCATCAAAGGTGAGCGAGGACGAATCTGAGCAATGTTCAGGTACCAGGAATGGGGGACACGCATGCCTGCCAGGAGGGACTCAATCTTAATGTCACTCCACCTAAAGGGGAGACTGTATCCTCACTGTGCAGATGGGCAAAATGCATCCCATGTTAGAGAAGGCCAGCTCTGTGGCAAGTCATCAGTCTTGGATTCTACCCAATCCCACAGCCTGAGCTCAGCAAAAAACAGGAATGGGGCACACTGCTTCTGACCATGACTGCAGTGAATTAACCTATTTGGGATCCAGTTTGTTGATTAAAATGACAAACACAGGTTGATCCGTAAGATTCCTTCATTTGTGTAGGATGAGTGTGTATTTCTGTATTGATTTGTAACACATACTTTTACATAAACCTGTAGAATGAAAAGATCTGTGGAGCACTTAAAACAGGGCACCTGGGCAGCTCAGTCATTAAGCATCTGTCTTTGACTCAGGTCATGATATCAGGGTCCTGGGATTGAGTCCCAAATGGGGCTCCCTGCTCAGTGGGAAGCCTACTTCTCCCTCTTATTCTGCACAAGAGTGTACACTCTACCTCTCAAATTAAAATCTCCAAAAACATTTAAAATAGGCACCAAATACACTTGATATGCACCACGTCTATGTATCACATGCATGTAAATATGTGAGGATTAAGAACTGAAGTCCTCGTCCCAGAGCTGGTACATCAGTTAGCTGTGAGTATCCAGCCCCGTCCATTCCTTGCTTGGGGCCACTGCTGGATAGCACAATAGGGTCTTGCCCCTCCAGAGGGTGGATTTGATTGTTGGCCTTGGAGGAGCAGCACTACTGTCCATGCCCGTGTTCAGCCACCGCGGTCTTAACAAGGCAGCACCCTGGGCCTTCGTTGACATAGTCAGTCCTCTGACCTGGCTTCTCAGGAATTGGTTCAACTTTTGGTTGTCTGTACTCGCCTTCGCTGAACGATGTCCAGCTGTCCCAGCAGCTTTGTCATGGACCTGTTGGGGTGGGGTCCTTAGAGCTTCAGCTTGTGATCCCCATCCTGGAAGTCCAGTAATGTTGGGGTTCAGGGAAGAGGAGTCCTCCATGCTGCTGGGGGACCCACAATTGGGATTCTTACAGATTCCAGCTTGAGGTTTGTGAAAGGAAGCTTAGAAACTTGCACTCGGGTATCTGGAGTATAAATGAACCCTAATTGCTAGCTGACTCTGTTCCATTTTTGTAGAGTAAACTGTAAACTGACAGCCTGGTAAGAGAGCTAGCCGATCCAAGTGCCCCTGGTATCCCCGCTGGTGCAAGATGATGAGCAAATCAGGCAGAGTGTTCCGAGGGAGGAACAGCTCCCTGTGATAGAAGTCCTACTCTCACCTCTCTCCCTTTGGAGCTCTACAGTCTTAGGTCCCCTCTCTCCACACCTACCTTCAGAGGGAGGATGGTCATGGATACCTGACACGCCAGCTGGGTGGTCCTTCTTTGTCATAACACACGACGATACGGTGAACTCTCGCATGACACATAGTTGTAAAGCAGGCAAACTCTCTCAGACTGCAGTACTGAAAATGTACTTAGTTCTGCCTCACCTCTACCACTGGATCACTTCTTACATCTTATATAAAAAGTACACTGTAATTTTATATCAAATGTTCTGCTTAGCTCTAAAATTGCTCCCACGTGCCTATGTGTATTGTCTCAGATACAAGTTTCTGCACCATCACTTTTGATACAATCTTCCAAATTAAGGAGAAAAGGAATTGTTCTGAGTAAAATATGAAGTATAAATGTTGGCACACCACATGGCTGGTTCAAAATAACCCCTTGGGATAGTTGGGTTTTTTTTTTAACATTTTTGAGCAGCCTACCCATGGCATGACCATTGTCATTGTCACACAGGTGTCTAGACCTCACCCAGCTCTTGTTCAGATAACCCCCAAGGCTGCGAGCAATTCACTTAATGGACAAATGCAGTTTCTAATAAGAAGACAAATTTGTCCCGACATCCTGGCTAAGCAAAGTTTTTTTCCTACTATAATACAGTTTTGAGATAAAAATAACTGTATCCACGGCTGCTTCCAATTAGCAAACTACCTTATGTGGTTACCATATGCTAATCAATAAAGGATGCCTTTGATGCAGCCTCAAGGAGAAAGAGTATGGCCGCCGGCAGTGTCGCATCTCAGTGGAGCCCTGCGGTCCTTCTCAACCAGGGCAGAAACTCGGGTGTGTTCTGTCACAGGAGGTCACTGGATCATCTTACTTAATCTGCAGGAAATAAATCCTCTAAGTGCTATGGTCCCGATGTTTGCATCCCCTAAAAATCCTGTGTTGAAACCTGGCCACCAAGGGGCAATATGAGGAGAGGGCGGGGGGAGATGACTCACAGAGGTGCGCGCTTGCTGATAAGAGACCCCCCCCCAGGACACAGAGAGGGCTGTCTGTGACCCAGAAAACCGGTTCTCCCCAGATAACAAATTTACTGGCCCCTGAGCTTCCCAGCCTCCAGACGGGGAGAAACATGTCTCTGTTTAAAGCCATCTCCCTGACCGTGTTCCATTACTGAAGCCCAGATGGACCAAGACACTGAGTTCGCACACAAGGGCAGTAAACAGGTGAAGGGCAGGAGCACACAGTCCAGAAACCATGAGGATTTCACTCTCCAGAACCTGGCTTGGACCCCACTCTATGACATCTAGGGAAAAGTTGCTGTGAGCCTCAGTTGTTGTCTCTGCAAAATAGAATCCCCCCTCACATAGTTACTGGAAGTGAAGGTCATGAGGAATCATCACAGGGACAGGAAGCACCATAAAAGAGCAAGTTATTTTTGTGCTCAAGCTTTCGGGAGGCAAGAGTAAGAGGGTCTACACAAAAAGCAAAGGATAAACTTCACAAATTAAGTCCTGAGGTTCTGCGTAGTTACAAAGTAGTTTCCAGTCATGGACAAGTGGTGGACAGCCACTGAGGGGGTGGGGGGCAGCGTTAACGGGAATGCTTCTTTGGTCTCCCTCCTGACAGAACTCTGAAAGTTAAAGCTGTTCTTACTGAAGTTCTGAGCCAGAAAAATCCCTAGATGTTTTAAAGGAGCTTATCATTAATATTAAAGGCAATTTTAAAAAGGAAAAGGAGTATTTCAGAGTAGAGCAGGTAGACCTTAAGTGACCATAAGGAGTGTATTACAGTTGAGGAATTCTGGCATTGCTTTTCCTTGCATGTTTTAAGTGATTTCCAGTGTTTTGTGCTTGGTTTCTGGTTTCTCTCTCTCTTTTTTTTTTTTTTTTTTACACCATCTTTATTACTGGTTGTTTTCAGTCACTGCCGAAAGTTGACATGTCTATCTATACAGAAATGCTTCTGAAATGTGCATCTCTGTCTTGGCCTGTGCCTGCCAAACCACCTTTATGTGTCTCCACGCTGGTGGCCCTCAGATCCGCACATCAAATATGTTCCCAACCAAACTGGTTACCTTCTGGTCTTCCCCTTCCCTAGTGATATGATCTCGCATCATCTCCACTCTAAAACCAGTCCTCCTTGATGGAGTTGCTAAAAGCACACCCACATGGCCAGGATTTCCACAGAGCAAGGCATTCCAATCCTGTGTCTTCTTCCTTATCCCACATGTTGTAAGCCCACTTCATTCGCTGGGCTCCTGCATGAGCTGCCTGAGGAGCTTCTCCTGCTGGTCCTGCAGGCTCCAGACAGTCTTCCGATCTGCTCCTCACAAGGAATTCTTGAGCCCCCATGTAGCTGTGTCCTCATTCTACATAGACTATGCATGCTCCACAGCATAGCATTAAGGACACGTTACCATTTCTTACCAACTAAACCCTTGATTTTCCTGTCATCCCATTCCATGTTCTCTGTAATCCAGTGGCTGAAGCTATGGAGACCTTCTCAGAACACCACAGGTTTTGAGGGACAAACAAAATCTCGCCCTTTGTGTCTTGGAGGCACTATGTCCTCCTCCTGGGATGTGCCCTTGCCCTTTGATATGTTGTCCTTCAAGACCTCAACCTTATGAATGAGACTTCCATTCCCCCCATCAGTACCAACTGCCAGCACGGAATGTTCTAAATTCATGACCCCACTGCTGGGCAAACTTCTCTGTGCCTGTGCTTGAAGTGGAGACCTTGTTAAGAATGAGGGTTCTCCTCTAGAATGCTTGGATTGGTCCTCAAGTCCTTCTCAAAAGCTTGTAGGTGAGGCTCCTGGTCCATCGATCTTACTTGATGTAGAGAAGCTTTAGACTGCTTGATTATATTCTAATTAATGATACAGCTACATATACCTATGCCGGTCTCAAATACAAAATTTTAATTTGGAAACTGTCTTATTCACTTAAGCACTTTATCTATGTTTAGAAAAATGAATTATCTAGGTGCTGAGGACATCAAGGATCCCATGTTTTCATTCCTCTCTGAGAACATGAATGCAAAAATGTAAGTCTTGACTTGTTACATGGTTAAAATACACCAAACCACTCCCTCAGGATCATTAGCTCATTTACGGATCCCGAGAACCCTAGGGTAGAGGTTGTGTTCTCATGGCTGCTTAACCGAAATAGGGAAACTCCCCTACTAGAGTCCACTTTAGGGCAGTGGAGGTTCACACAGGTCTCACTTGAGGGCAGTGCATTTGTCTTTACCCCTCATAGTCCTCCCTCATTGCGTAGCAAGCCTTTAGCAACTGGATGGAAAGATGGCAGGTCCCCAAGGACCTTCCCCACCAGTAAGTAAACACAAAATTGCTTAGGGGCACCTGGGTGGCTCAGTTGGTTAAGCGACTGCCTTCGGTTCAGGTCATGATCCCAGAGACCTGGGATCAAGCCCCTTATCAGGCTCCATGCTGAGCGGGAAGCCTACTTCTCCCTCTCTCACTCCCCCTGCTTGTGTTCCCTCTCTGGCTGTGTTTCTCTCTGTCAAATAAATAAAATCTTTAAAAAAAAAACAAAAAAAACAAAAATAAAAAACCACAAAATTGCTTGGAAGAACCATCCAGCAACTCTAAAAATTCGCTAGGGACCTGACCCTTCACAGCTGATTAGTTTGCTCCCACAACTAGTAATCCCAGAACCCAGACAACCATCCACAATGCCACTTGCTTGTGTTGCTGTCACAGAGGCCCTGCTGAGCTCCCTCTGCCCTGCTTAACCACACTGATAGGGCTCTTTGCTCTTCAAGTGGACAGGAGCTGCCATTTCTGCCCCTGGCCATGAATAGAGCTCTATTCATGACCTATGCTCAAATACAGCTTGGCTGTGAACAACGTAAAACTCATGGACTGCAATGGAAATGCACTGGACAGAGACAGTACTCTTCCAGAAATAGATCTAAAAATAGTGCTATAAATATATTCAGAAGGCGGAACAGCAAGATTCTGCGAAGTCCAAGTTGAAGGTATGCAAGCCATTGGGCTGACTTGAGCTTCTCCAATAGAAATGGAACTACATCATGACCCAAAGTCTAACCCAAATGAACTTTAGACTTTATAAAATTGAAGACTATTTTCTATTTTTTGCTCTTCATGCTTTTTAGATGATGCTGTTTTGTATCCTAATGGTTTTCTCCACAATAAAGAGCTAGAATATAAAGTTAGAATTCTTCCAGGCTGCCATTTGAAAAAAGTTTGCTCATTAAAAAAAGATGAATAGAGCTTGCAGTTTGGCTTCAATCACTAAATTGCCATTTTTTGTAAGAATAAAGTTCAGCATATGCTTCTGTTCCTTAATTTCATCATACTGTATGAAAACTTTCTCTTTATGAAATTGAACAAATACTTCCAGATTTTAGTACAGGAAGGATTCAGATTTAATGTCATTTAAAAGTTGAAGTTCTATCTTGAAAACTCAAGCTCTGGGTATGAATGAGAACTCGTATCTCATGACCCTGCATTTCAAATTGTAACTTGTGTTTCTAAAAGCATTTTCCCACATCAGTCCAACATCTAGAAAGCCTTCTTGATGCAGATAGTGTCTCTTTAGTGTCTGACTTAAAAGACTTCAGAACATGGGTTACAAGTGTGTATCCTGTAATCCTTGGTTCTTATCAGGACAGGAATTTTTTTTTAACTTTAAACAGCCTCAAGCAGACTCCACACTGAGTGTCAAGCCTGACCTGGGGCTCCATCTCAGGGCCTTGATATCACAACCTGAGCCGAGACCAAGAGTAGGATCTTAAACTGACTGTGGCCACCTACGCACCCACTTGTAAATACAGAGATAACCAATGTTTCTTATGTAGATATGAAGCCTACCCTATATTCCAGGTGAAATTCTTGCCACTGAAATCTTTAAACCCACCCTGGAAATGACGCAACAAATTAAATGATAGTGAGTTGTGTGCTTCATGATTATTTAACCCACTCAGTGTCTTAATAAGTATGTTCTGATGAATAAACTTGATATGCTGTTATAAACCAGTTTCTATATATCACATCTAACCATTTTATACAGTAAACTCCTTAAATCTTTCCATTTACCTAACGAACACTTAATACATAATATTCCAAGCACTATTTGCCAGCACAGAATGAGTCAAATTTACCCAGTAAAAAATTACTACTGTTGTCGATGGTAGTACAATTCTGTAAATAGATTGAAAGTCATTAAGTCCCATGCTTGAAATGGTGAACTTTATGATATCCAAATTAAACCACAAAGCGAATTAAAGATTGTCATTGTGAAACCCACTCACTAGTAAATCTCTTTTTTTCAGTATTTCTTGTTTTTGTAGTTAGCACAGTCGGGGTAGAGAATTGAAGTTCAACGACCAGTTAACTGACATACCAATTCCCTGGAGATACTGGAAAATGGGCACATGACGGGTGAGCGTCTCTGGTATGTGTACTGTGAAGCCGTGTAGGATTGGACTCAGATGTAAGTCTGATGTCTGCTCAGGTTCTGACTTTGCCCGCTCTTATCCTGTATAACCTGGAGAGCCTTTACTCTCTCAAAACCTAGTTTCTCCCAGTGTAGACCAGGCTAGGATTGTCCCTGTCTCACTGCGCATGTCAGAGAAGGGTGGGGTGGCCAGGGACGGGGCAGGACCAGGATAGCAGTGAAGCAGAAATGACCATATTCGGCGTGTTGTTGAAGCTGATGGGTGGGTATAGGGTGGCTCTCTGTACGATTGTTCTCTACCTGGATCTGGTAATTTAGGAAAAGTTACGTTGTGCTCCATGTGCTTTCTTTTAAATTAAGCACTTGCTCATTCAAGGCATGGGACAGAAGATAAGAATTTTACTGGCCTAAATGAATGTTGGGTAAGACCACCTTGGTTTTCGTCCTCAAAATAAAGCCCTGGATGTTTCTTATTTACTTAACTCCCATGCTGCGTGGGGATCATAAATACTTTCACGTGATTATCCTCTAAGATAAAAACAGCAGTGGATTCCAGTAGATATTTGTTCTCACAAAACCACTCTGAGAACTCTATTAGGACCACTGTAGAGTGAGTTCAGGAAAAACACCAGTTTTTCACACTGGACAGTCTGCCCAAATGCAGAAACCTTTGAATTTCCATTTGTAAGAGAAAAAGTCAACATAACTTCAGGGGTTATTTTTTTGTATTTTTCAAAGAGGTTCTTCAACTTTTTCATTTGACCTACATGGGGAAAAATGCCATTCTTGACAAAATGTTCAAAGAACTTCCAGGCCCCTGGGATCTGAGCCTTGTTGACCCTATTAGTTTATTTCCCCTTCACTAGATTTAACAGAAGAGAGAAAACACGCATAGCAGTCTGGTTTATCTCCTATTTCAAAGCTACTTCAGAAGCAGGAAGTTTGACTTTTGCCATGACCCCATGTGGAGCTGGGGAGACAGCGGGTGCAAATGAAACTGGTCCTACAGGCATGGTGGGGGAGGCAGCCCAAGCCTGCAAGGCGGATCACATGTCCTTGGGGAAGTCAGACAATAAGAAACCATAGCTGGGAAACCTAGAAGGACAAGCTGGGATGGAGGGGGAGGAAGATTGGGAGCTGGCTTTCTAGCAAGAGCTAGTCCAGTGGATGGACTCAGGAGGAATGCTGTCCTAACCAAACAGAGGCAGGAGCCTGACCCCAGAGATGAGGACAGCCTCACTGGTTAAATGTCCTGCTAGAAGCACATCAAACAGCAAGGCCTTGGAACACCTTCCCTCAATAGACCTTTGGTGATTATTTCCTCGGTGGCTGGCATTGTGAGCGTGACATGCTTGTGGGCCAGAGAGAAGCAGTTCCTGTCCTGTGGAAATCACCGTGTAGCAACTGGTGTGAGTATCAGACCACCAATGACGATGGGTTTGAAGAACTAGGAGACAAGTCTGATGCCCTAACCCAGACTCGGGCATTGCCAGGAAGATGACACTTGAACTCAAACTTGATGTCTTTGTAGGAGCTGGTGGGAGATGATGCAAGGTTAGGGATGTATCAGTCCAGACGCCTTCAGCTATAAAGAATGGAAAACCAAAACTGGCTTGAAGCTCAAGCACATTTGTTAGGAGACAGAGTGATGTTGGAAGGAGGGTGAGCCTCAGAGTTGATGGGACTCTAAGTGAGGGGGTGTCATGGAGGCCACAGGTCTCTGTCCTCTGTGTGTTCCACCAACCACAACGTTGGCTTTAGCCTGTGTCCAGTTCCTCTCACAGTGCAGGAGGGTGGCCATGATATTTACATCTCTGGCTTCCTTGTTCAAACAGAAGAAGAAATAATAAACCCATCATTCTCTTAAGAGCAACGGAGACCTTTCCCAGCATATTGAGGCAACCTCGGTACCCTGTGACTGATGCTTAAGATGAGGTGAGTGCAGAGAAAAACTCAGGAAGTGGAGAAGAGTAAGCAGTTAGACTTGTTGAGCTCTGATCAACTAGGGATAAACTCATCAGTTGATTATAAGTGTAAAGCAAGACCGAGATGCATTAGACTATATTATTGGTCCCAGTGACTTGATACCCCTTGTCTCCAGAAGGATTATCCTTCCCTGCCTAGGATCATCAGAGTTAGAACATAAAAATGCAATCAGTAAGTATGTTCCACTCAAGACTTTGGGCACATTGACACTCAAAACCTGTTTTTTGCTGAAATACGGAAGCCTAGTATTGAATCTGGCAATCCAAACCCCTAGCTGTGGCCTGGGACTCAGCATTGCCTGCCATCGGGGCAATATATGGTACAGCCTTTGACTTTGGATTTAGCCCTAGGATATTACTTGACCAAATGAGGGGAGTGTGGACATGACCTAAACTATTCCTGAGCAGAAACTTTGAGAAGGACCAGGAGTTCTTACCTGCTCTTTGGCTGTTTGCCTTTGCCATGAAACTGGCTTATAGGGACTTGTCCTTCACTGTCAGGAAGGTCCACAAGATGAGAGGTCACCCAAAGCCACCATCAGCAACAGAAGAAACTGTATTTAGGACTAAGGGTCATGGAAGTTGAGTCTCTGCATGGTCACAGGAAAATCTGCAGATACCAAGAAGTGTTTCTAAGAAAAAATAGAAGCTTGTGAATAATGAATGACTAGAACAGTGCGTTTTCCTAAATCACAAGAACTAAAGGCTATTCTACTTATTTCCTCTATCTTAAATTGATATTCATTTCTAAAGAAAAAAAATTCATTCAATCCCTTCCTTTGGGAGCCTAGACTTTTCAACCTTTTATAGCTCTCAGACATAACTGCTATCTGGTCCAGCCCACAGTCATATAATCCATACTGTAGGTCCCTCCATGTGACAGGCCCTGTATTGAACATGTGCCATTGGGCTAAGTGGCTAGTTGACATGAACTAATAAATCTGATCATATGAAAATTGACATCTTCCCAGTTTAAAAAAGTCCTGTTTACCAGAACAGTCCTCTCACAATTTTTAGGAATTTCAGAAAAAAAAATTTGCTTCTAAACACTTTGCCTTGACTCCTAACATTCTACATTTTTCCCCCCTTGGGTATGTCTATGGCACCTCACTGAAAGAATCATCACAATTCCTCCTGCAGTCTATTTCTAGAGGTGGTATGTGGCTGGCCCAGGTATCCAGAGCAATATTAAAAGAGTTTCTGGTCCCTGTAGAGATTATTATCTGCTGGCACTCTCAGGGGCCTCTGTCAGCTGTCCTGTCGCAGTGCAACTATGACCCTTGATCATGTCCATAATAAGCCTCTCTTTTCACCTGGGAATCCCCATGGCCCACCTATGTCTGCCCTGTAGCTCTTTGTGCAGCTGCAGCAATGGGAGGGCGAGAAAATCCTGGGGGCATTTTGGTCCCTCAAGTCAGCATTGTTGCTGCAGTTCGTCCTGGAACGTGGCGGTGTGGGCACCTGCTGAGTAGCCAGCGAGGAAATGTCAATGTCAGCATAGTGCCCAGTAGGCGGGTCTGCGCCGGGCAGGGTGCAGCTTCCGCGGGGCCAGGTAAAAAGCCAGAGGAGCCTGTCTACCAGCTTGGCTGGAGGTCCAATCAGGTAGTAATGATTACACTCAAGAAGACTCAGGGTTCTGCCAGAAGACGTGCACCTCTTCGCTACGATGACGGTAGACACGCTGCCCTGAGAGTGGAGCGAGGGGATGTGGTTTCCAGCTGCAGAGCTGTTGGGAGGGCGTCCTTAACTGGTGATGGTGGTGTCTGATCTTAGGGATGTGGGAGAAACAAACTAGCCCGGTGTTTCACACTAGGGCACACAGACTCCTGCATCGAGCTCTGAGATCCAGCGGCAGATGAGATGTGAGGTTCTGGCTGCCCAACAGGCTGACCTCCGCCAGCCAGTGGTGGCCCCAATTCTCCTCCATCCCAGAGCCCTTCCAGTCCTCCATCTCCCCTAACTGACTCATCAGATGTGGACCCCCTCTCCCAACAAACTCTCTTTCCTTGGTCTATACCAGACCTTGTAACAGGCCACACCACACATCTATCCCCCTCATGACAACCCTATACTGCAAGGATTCTTTCACGCAACTTCCCAATAAAGACTGTGAGTCTAGAAAAGACGAGCGATCTAATACTGTTAAGTCACCTGGGGTACTGGGAATGTTGAAATGCTCTCCCAGCATGATACCCCCTTCTCGCCTGGCAGGTCCTCCAGGCTTCGGCGTGCTAGGTGTTACTCCCTCCTGCAGCTTCCTGTCTGGTGCCTTACCAGCTTGGGCACCACATTGTCCATCAAGTAGATAATCTAACAGGGAAGGAATCTCTTAAAGCTTTATGATACTGAGAATTTCCAATTGGAGCCTTCTAGACTGTGTCCATATCTTTGTGCTCTGAACACTTAGTGGCTGTAATGGTAACAGTTTCATAGTTAGAGCTAGTAAAGAGGAAGTTTGGAGGTGGCAGGGCTGGTTAATGTGGAAACCTAATGGCATGAGAGGGCGGCTGCGTGCTGGTGAGAACTGGTCCAGCTCGATATTATTGCAAGTGGTGAGACAGCAATGATTTTAGGCTCTCCCTAATGAGCACAATAGAGCACTTTCAAAAGTACACTTATAAAATAGTTGTTTGCCATTCAGAATGAGTATTTACAAAGAAATTCAAAAGTTAAGTGGGAGTAACATGATTAAAAAATGGGTATTTACCCCAAAGATACAGATGTAGTGAAAATAAGGGCCATATGTATCCCAATGTTCATCGCAGCAATGGCCACTATCACCAAACTGTGGAAAGGGCCAAGGTGCCCATCAACAGATGAATGGATAAAGAAGATGTGGTACATATATACAATGGAATACTATGCCTCCATCAGAAAGGATGAATATCCAACTTTTGTAGCAACATGAACTGGATTGGAAGAGATTATGCTGAGGGAAATAAGCCAAGTAGAAAAAGTAGAAAAAGTATCACATGGTTTCACTTACTTGTAGCGCATAGGGGGTAATACAGAAGACAGTAGGAGGAGGGAAGGAAATGGGAAGTAGGGTAATTCAGGGAGGGAAATGAAACATGAGAGACTTTAGACTCAGAAACAAACTGAGGGTCCTGGAGGGGAAAGGGTGGGGGGGATGGGTGAGCCTGGTGGTGAGTACTGACGGCACGTACTACATGAAGCACTGGGTGTGGGGCATGGGTAATGAATCTTGGAACACCGAAAAAATAAAATAAATTTAAAGAAAAAAAACGGCAGAGGAAGGCCCTTTGAAATTTTCTCCATAACCGCAATGAGAACAGGCAAGCGCTGTGAAAAGCCTACTTTTTCATAATTGGAAATGAGTAAAGGGCTTTCTGCAATCCACGCAGAGTTCACTGAAGAAATACAGTGAAATATTAGTAAGAAAAGCAAGCTTGGTGAACTCTAACTTAGCATTTTGCATCTTGCCTTCATCTAGCTCCGAAGCGAGCATTCTCGCCATCCCTGGAGGGCAGAATGGGGCAGGGGCACCTTCTTTGGGGAACTGAAACTCAGTCCACCTTGGGCTATTTCACACAACCATTGGCATGGCTTTAAT
>PITA01034987.1:0-10985 GCA_004023965.1 Spilogale gracilis
TATGCCCTATATTTGGGGATAAATGGGCCATGATAATAAAATAGAAATGGAAAAAACAAGGGTTACTCAGAAGACAATGATGAAACAATTCTACAGAGCCAAAAATCATGTTCCAAATCATGACTCCCAGTAGAAAGGGAATAAAATATGTCTTATCATCAATTCTTCTCTATTATATAGCCATAATCTTACAAAAAAAAGAAAGGAAGAAAGCAACATTTCTCTAGAATCCAACTCCTCAATGGAAAAAGTGGATGTAGATACTCAAAGAACTTCTTCACCTCTGTCATCAGAAAACTCAAGTCTAGTGTTTTCTCCCTTGAAGGGAAAGCAGTGATTTCCTTTGGAAACTAAAGCTTTACAACCAAGCCTCACATTATCATCGGACTATAGGTAAGTCACGAGGCTTAAAACTGGAGCCTCTAAATTCCGATTAAATTTTCTTCCTTGAGGTTTCATTAAAAGTAGCTTTAAAAAAATAGGAACTAAATGGCACTGCTCAAATGTAAGAATAGAAGCAACCAAAGTTTTAACAGATTTTATTTATCCTACACGTAGAAAACACACTTGACAAGAAGAGAACAGAATGTAAAATCTGTGAACTGGAGAGAACAAAATACAAAACACACTCCTCAACAAAGTTACCTGACCCCGAACTCACTCTGAGAAGGAAGTTTGTTGTCATCTGCAAACAGCATGTGGGATATTAGCCCCAGGGTACTAGGAGGAGAAAATATTTGTTCTGGCTTCAACAAAGTCCAAATCCTTCATCCAATATTATTAAATGTCTTTGGGATTCTTCTCTCATCACTAATGCCTCAGTAAAAGAAAGAGACAGCAAGCCAAGGAGGGAGAGAGAGAGCGGCTATAAACAGACACCGGAGGTAGATGGAAGAGGGATTCCAGCAATAATTTCAACCCAACATTTCATTCTGTTTTTCACTGGCTTAACCCTGCACACCTCCTAAAGCTGTACTGACATGATAAAACACTGTGAAAATTATAGAATTAAGCATTTTGAAAGTATACTTTAATTTTCCATTTATATCAAAGTCTCTGACTTATCTACAGAGTAATTTAAATTGGAAATACACAGAGAATATGACCACCAGATGGAGTTTTTTTTTAAGATTTTATTTATTTACTTGAGAAAGTGAGCAAGCAAGAGAGGGTGAGTGAGCATAAGCAGGGGAGGAGCTGAGGAAGAGGGAGAAGCAGACTCCCTGCTGAGCAGGGAGCCCAATGTAAGATTTAATCACAGGACTCTGGGATCATGACCTGAGCCAAAGGCAGATGCTTAACTGACTGAGCCACCTAGGTGGTCATAACCAGATGTTTGACATTAACAGACATTATCCATAAACAGTCTAACAGAAAAGTTAGGCCATAATAGAATTAAGGAAAAGAAGAAATGAGAATAAAATAATATTTTTGTAATCCTCGACTGCACTCTACTCTCAATCAGCATCTATGTCAAAAAAACTTTCATTCTAAGGATGTGTCCCCATCCTGAGTCCTAGAGCAGGCTTCTCAACCTAAGGTGCATGAATAATCTTCTGGGGGCTGCAAACACCAAAATAAAGTATATAAAAGATTTTATATATGTACATAAGAATACTCTTTGGAGGAAACTGTGTCTACAGCTTTCATTAGTTCCTATAAAGTGTTCATAACATAAGGTACTTTACCAATGTACCCTAAAGGTATGAAACAATTGCCTGGTAAATCAAAGACACTTCAATATTTGTTCCTACTGAACTAGTGCTCTAGAGATTCACACTAAAGTTCTAAACCTGTTCTGTATTACCAGTGGACTTACGGCCAGAGTAAGATTTTGTATCTGATACAAAGAAATCAAATTGAATTAAGAACACCAACCCAACAAATGGTTCTAAATTTTTAATTTGAGGTAAACAAACACAGAAACTCTTAAAACATGAGATGCAGAGCAGGCTTAAAAAGAAAAAAACAAAAACAAAAACCTGAGGCTCGAAAGATGAATGCTCCCAACCTCTTAGAGAGCAAACAAAGTTTACTTGGCTCTGACACAAAGAGAAAGAGATTTCTAAAAAAACAGGTTTTCAAAACCTTCTAATGTACTTTCAATTAAAAAATAAACTAATTCAACTATTCAGTTAAAAATTCTCTGAAATTCCCATAAAATCACTTCTGTGGATGTGAAACTTATATAGCTAAAGTGAGTCATCTAATAAGGGGACTGAAATGTGGATGTTTTGCTGATAGTGTGAAAGGGATGGTGTTTAAATTACTTTCAAATGATTTGGATTAAAACCAATATTATCTCCCCAAGGTCCAAAAATGAATCACATGCAATGCTGGGAAATGAATCCAGAATGTCTAACGCCCACGATGCTGTGCTTCTTCCTTCACCCAGAAAAGTATCTGAAAGGCTACAAACAATGGAGCCCTCCCAAGATGCAGGGGGTGGTTTTCTTCCTCACAGTACACAGGCTGAGCCTTTCAGAGAACCAGCATTTTATTCTGTAGGAATCTGAATCTGAGATTCAGATCTCAGCTATAAAGCTCAAGGTTACTTTTATGTTTTGCCCGTGAATGTCTTCACCTTCACCTTCACCAGTTGCTTGTCTAGTGCAGAACAGCTCTAATTTTCCAAAATTTAAGTTGTTATATCTTGAATGATAGATGGTGGCTTCTCAGAGAATCCAAGGACAGAGATTATAGTTGTACAATTCAGTATATCTTTAAAATAGTATACCCCGAGGGGTGTCTGATGGCTCCATAGGTTAAGCATCCCACTTTTGGCTCAGCTCAGGTCATGATCTCATAGGTAGAGGGATCACATGATCTCACGGGTAGTGGGATCAAGCCTGGCCCCAGGCTCCACTCTCAGTGGGGTGTCTGCTTGAATATTCCCTCCCTCTTCCCCTCCCCTCACTTGCACACACACTCTCTCACTCTTTAAAATAAATAAATAAATGTTTAAAAATATATATATATATAGCTCCATTCTTCAAGAAGTGATGCTTAGCAAGAATCATATAATCCCTCCCTTCAAGTATATGACAACCCGCCTAGGGGTATATGTGTTCTGCAAAAACACAGTCAATATTTTATTTTATATTTGAAACTGAAAGAAATTACCTTCAGAATATGAACATTTAAAAGAAACTGTGTGAGGGGCAGCTGGATGGTACAGATGATTAAGCATCCGACTCTTGATTTGGGCTCAGATTATGACCTCAGGGTCGTGAGACAGAGCCCTGCATCAGGCTCGATGCTCAGTGTGGAGTCTGCTTGATATTCTCTCTCCCTCTCCCTTTACCCCTCCTGCTCATGCAAGTGCGTGTGCTAACAAATAAATTTTTTAAGAAAATAAAAAAAATAGAGCACTTGGGTGGCTCAGTGGGTTAAAGCCTCTGCCTTCGGCTCAGGTCATGATCTCAGGGTCCTGGGATCGAGGTCCGCATCAGACTCTCTGCTCAGCAGGGAGCCTGCTTCCTCCTCTCTCTCTGCCTGCCTCTCTGCCTACTTGTGATCTCTCTCTGTCAAATAAATAAATAAAATCTTTTTAAAAAAAGAAGAAAGAAAATAAAAAAATAAAGACAGGTATGTGGCTCTTAAAATTAATTAAAAGGGGAAATAGGCTAAGTAAAAGCTGAGATTCCTGTTTTCAGCAGTATAGTGGATTAGATACTCCAAAAGGCCTTTCCACTCAAATGAGGTCCTATGTAAACCATAGTTCTTGGTTTTTTGGGTTTTTTAAAGATTTAATTTATTTATTTGACCGAGATAAACAGGGAGAGAGAGAACACAAGCAGGGGGAGCAGCAGGCGGAGGAAGAGGGAGATACAGGCTCTCCACTAAGCAGGGAGCCCAATGCGGGGCTCAAATCCAAGACCCTGGGATCAAGACCTGAGTTGAAGGTAGACACTTAACTGACTAAGCCATGCAGGCATCCCTGTAAACCATAGTTTTTTATGGTTTTTTTGTTTGTTTGTTTGTTTGTTTTAAAGATTTTATTTATTTGACAGAGAGAAACACAGCCAGAGAGGGAACACAAGCAGGGGGAGTGAGAGAGGGAGAAGTAGGCTTCCCGCCAAGCAGGGAGCCCGACGTGGAACTCGATCCCGGGTCTCCAGGATCATGACCTGAGCCGAAGGCAGTCGCTTAACCAACTGAGCCGCCCAGGCACCCCAGTGGGGAGATCTTTAAAAGGGCAAATAAAATAGCTATGGGCTGAAACCAGAAAGACGGGCAGGGATGTGACCCTGCGAGCAAATGCTCATTTTTAACACTTCAGTTGGGAGACTGTGCCCTTGGGCCAGCAGGAAGGTAAGAGAAGCTGAGCCTGAGATTTTCCAATAATCCCAGAGACTCTCAAAGGTGTAAAGCCATCGCAGGTGGCCACTGACTGACAAAAAGCATCTTCAGGTCAGACACTGAACTAATTAATCAAATATCAGCTTATGAGTAAAGAAAAATAAACAGGTGGGATCAAGCCCCAAATCAGGCTCCCTGCTCAGCGGGGAGCCTGCTTCTCCCTCTTTTACTCCTCCTGTTTGTTTTCCCTGTCTCGCTGTGATTCTGTCAAATAAATAAATAGAATCTTTAAAAAATAAAATAAAAATAAAAAGGACTTTAAAAAAATGAGCAAGCAAAAGAGACCAGATTATAAAAAGAACCCAGATTACAAAAAGAACCAAGTAAAATTTCAGAAATGAGCGATATAAATGGGGGGAGTGGGGAAAAGCAACCTTTATGTACTGGTTAAGTAAGTGATTAGACAGAGCTGACAAAAGAAAGAGCTGTGAAGCAAAGCTAAATAAATAATCCAGAAGAGCACAGAGGGAAGAATATGAAATTATGAGAGAAAGGTTAACAATCTTTGAAGAGAGAATGACTGAATACATATCAAATGAAGAGTCCAAGAAGGAAAGAATTAAGGAACCAGACGGTAGACAGTATCTGAACAGATAATATCTGAGAATTCTAAGGAAATACATAAAGTCATAGATACACAAAGTATAAAAAATTAACAAAGAAAATAACTAAAAAGAAACACACCCTAGACACATCGTAGTAACATTTCAGAATACCAAAGACAAAGAAAAGATCTTCAAAGTAGCTGGAGAGAAGACAGGTACCCTAGAGAAGGCTAAGGATCTGACTAACTGCAGACTTCCCAACAGTAATAATGGAAACCAGAAAGCACCTGTGTTACATATTCCAGGCTCTAAGACAAAATAACTGTCAACCAAAAATTACACACCAAGCAAGTCTATATTTCAAGAACAAAATAAATATATTTTAAGATACACATAAAAGTGAATTGAAGATCAAGAGACCTACCCTGAAGGAAGTGATTTTGAACTTAACCAACCTGCCTTTCCAATCTTCTTGACTATCAAACTAATACTTCTAAAATCATTTTGATCTTATCACTTCCCTGCTTCAAACTGCCACATGAATTTCCAGAACCTACATAATAAGGTCCAAATTTCTTAGCCTGGCACTGAAAGCATTTTACAATCTAAATTACTCTCTACGGTTCTTTACAATGGACGATCTGGCTCCTCAATTCACTAACTGTAACCCTAGGCTGATAATTAACCTGCTTAAGACTCAGATCCATCATCTGCAAAATGAAACCTACAAAAACTGATTTCTGAGATTAATTAAAATAGCCCAGGTAAAGCTATCAGCATAGCACCTGGCACACAGTTTTCAATAAATGGTAGGTGGTATTTTTTTTCTCATTATAACTCATAGACCCTAAAATACAACATATACCTTCCCAACTCCATGCCTTTGCTCATATTTCCTTCACTTTACTGGCCCTCAACACCTCCATGCCCCCAAATCTGTGCTAGGTAAATCAAAATTATCCCTAAAAATCCAGCTCTTTCTTGAAATCCTCCCCTACGAAGCAAGTACAAGTAAGTGCTCTTGCTTCTAAATGCATTAAAATATTTCCCAATATGCTACTCAGTTCACTATCTAAACTGTACGTTTCTTCTTGTCTGGAGAAGTATTCATCTCAGATTTCCCTGTTTTGCTCATGGAAAGCTTTACAGCCATGAAAACCAAGACTGCCAAATAAATATGGATTGACTGATTAAGTTTTAGCATCCTGACAGAGATATTTTAGAGCAAAAACATGCTCCCTTCCCCCCCAAAAAGGCAGCTGTCTTAGGATTTGTGCATCCTTTGTAACTCTTGAGACAGCTGCAACTCATTTAAGACATAATGTATTTTCCTGAGAGAAAGATATCAAATAAGGAAATCCATGGTGGGCAGGAAGATAAGGGCGCATGAGCTGACAGCTCACTTCAGGAAACATCTTTCAGAGTCTATTTTCCAAGGAAGTCAATCCGACCTGGTGTTCCTCTCCAAGACAAAGACAACAGTCTTCCGGGAGCTGCCCAGCTGGCACCGTGGAGGTGTTCGATAAATGCGGGCTGACCCTGAACAGGCCTATGTGGTTATGTGGTTGGTTGGTTGGTTTGTTTAAAAAAGGGGGGGAGGCAGATTTTCTCATTGGCTCTCTTTCAATTCTTCAGTTAACCATTTGCTGAGGATGCCACAGCTGGCCCCCAACCCAAATGCCAGTGACAACAAATTTTTCAAATGAGTCACAAACAATGCATGATCAACGACTAAATGAAGTCAGCCCCTCCTTTATTCTCTGTGGCTGACATTAATTAAGAAGCACAAGGAACATGCTATCACATTGAATCAAACAGTTTTTATATTTTAAAAGAAAATCTTTACTAGTGTCAAGTTTAAAATTCCTATTAGAGGCCAAAACAAAATGCAATTTTTTTCATTATATTAAAAACATCCTCATTAAAGAAAACTTGGAAAAAAGACAAAAGAATCAGCCAGAAAAAGAAGAGTAGAAAACAATCAACCATAAGACCTACCACTCAAAAACAGCACCTCTCAACATTTTGGTTCATTATATTCTAGGGGTTTTTTCCCCCAAGCGTTAAGATTAGTTTTGCCTAACTGTAATCATATAGTATATGCTAGTCCCATCTGTATGTAGCTTGTGTCATTTAAGTTATACCACAAGCATTTCCCCAATTTTTACTTCTTAATCTTGTATAACTGCATAGATGGTACAGATTTTTAAGTAAACCAAGAAATTCTTTCTTTCACAAAAGCTACTTTAGTAAAAACTCAGAATTTCCAAAGTTCCTGGAGCCACTGGAGCTAAGATACATGAAAAATGCCTAGACACAAAGGATGTTTTTAAGATAATTAACTGACTTGAAAGTGACAAAGAGAATATTTACTATAGTCATATCTGGAAAGATACAAAAGTAAATTCAGACTCTGTTCCCAAAGAATTTTTAATACCACTGAGAAGATAAAATGTATTTATACCCAGTAACTGAAACCTAGCATACATCTATCTTGGCTCTTCTAGAGCTGGGGATACTTCATTCATTTCTGCACCCCTAGCATGAAGAACAGTGCCAGGCATGTAACAGATACTCAATAAATGACTGTTATACTAAACTGAACTACATGCTAAGAGCTATGCTTATATGGAAATAGGAAATGTCACTGTGAGCTGAGGCTAGGTTAGGCAGAGAAGCAGCATGAAGGCAGCAGAATGTGACTCTGGCAATAATTTACAGAGAGAAGGTTGAACTATAGAAGCTTTGGGATTCTGTGAAAATGAAAGATAACGTAAGAAAAAATGTTTGGGGGCACCTGGGTGGCTCAGTTGGTTAAGTGTCTGCCTTCGGCTCAGGTCATGATCCCGAAGTCCTAGGATCGAGCCCCGCATCAGGCTCCCTGCTCGGCAGGAAGCCTGCTTCTCCCTTTCTCACTCCCCCTGCTTGTGTTCCCTCTCTCGCTGTGTTTCTCTCTGTCAAATAAATAAAATCTTTTTAAAAAAATGTTTGTATAGTCTTAATTTATTAAAAAATTTGAGGTTCTATACAATCACCATTGAAACCGCTGTTGAATATACACCGACTACTCATGGGAAATATAATACATATAACACATAATAGATACTACCTAAAAATAAAGAAAACATACCAACACAAAATAATACTACAGCATTCCTTTAAATCAGAAACAAAGGCTAATTCTCAGGAACCTTTCCGTATTTCATGACAAGTGGCAAAGAGGCAGCAAATGAAGGCTTTCGATCTCCACATACAGTGCCATAGTTGATACTGTCCTTGCTAAACTGGGTGTAAAAGAATCTGCATACCAAACGCTCTTTCAGGATCTCTTTATACTCCAGTGAAGCTATTTGCATATATGGTTAGCATTCAGAGGGCAGAAAAAGAAGATCTGAAATCTGTATTCAACCCTAACACCATCAGACTCTGTTCCCAATGAATTTGGGAAATTATACCACATGATTCTAAACATAACTTAAAAAAGAGAACCCAGCTTCATGTATAGTGCCTTATTCAACAGACCCCATACATCCCAACTTCATTCACACACATATTTTCTTTTCTTTTTACCCCACTTGTGCTTTGAAAAAATTCAAAGAATTTATGAAGAAGGAATCTGCTAATATCACATCTCTAACAGCTGCTAGCTGGATATATTAAATCCATCCCTCTTTCAGTTTCATTATATGTCCATGTTAGAAAGTGCGCTTAATTACAAATCTGGCTTCTTTCAAAGAAAGTGTTCTAAGCCTAGTCTACCGGGCTTCCTTAAGAGCAAGTTATATAGACTTTAGGGACTGGGTGTAGGATAATTTTATCTGGATGTAATACTGTAATTACTTATGATTAAGTATCTCTAATAGGCATCCATTCAGTCTCAGCAGCCTGAAGCACTCAAGAAGAAATGCCTATCAACAAGTCATTTGGGAATGAACAGCTGATGTGAGGAACCGCATGCTGCAGGGCAGGTGTTCTTTTTCTGAACACACACACACACACACACACACACACTTGAGAGTAATTATATCTCCCAAATAATTTTAAAAGAATTAAAACAATATAAAATAAGTCATTCCAAAAAATGTTTTAGAATATTTTTCAAAAATTTCCCTGGAAGTTTTGATTTTCAGATTTTGCTAACCTTCCGCACACAAATTGTCTTATCCCAAGAATGCAAACTGTTACTATTTTAATTCTACATGAAGCCCTTCTCTCAAGGACATAAAAAGATTCAGAACCAAAAAGTAATTACTACATAACCATTCAAAAAAGACATGTGGTGTAACATCTGTAAGGTTAAACTGCACCTGTCACCAATACAACAAGAGAATATTTTATGTATACAAACCACATAGAGTTGAGCATTTGATAATTGGTTAAAGTGGTGCATAACAAGAAATCCACTGTCAAATGCAATACAAGTAACCAGAAATTAGATTAACAAAAACAGTTCAAGATTTCTAAATTTAAAATGTATGGGCTTATCACCCTGAGCAAGTTACTGAATCTCTCTGGACTTGTTTCTTCATCCACAAAATGGGCAAAATAATAGTAAAAAGCCTCTGAGAGTTGTTATCAACCTCAAATGAATACATATTGTTATAACAGAGCCTGAAAAGGCTAATAAAAAATATATCAGGAACAAATTTTTTAAATGACAATGCTGAAAAATAATAGTAATTGAAAAGAATAATTATAAAAATAAAAATGCCATGACGTGTGAAAGGATAAAGTTTTGAAGATATCATAGTATGTTTAGAGTACATACAAAAAAGCAGGAAAAAGAGCTCTGTACTAAAAAAAAAAAAAAAGCTGCATCACCTCAAAGTGACTGTCATAAGCTCTATTTTGCAAAATCTTATTCTTCCTCTAATGCTCTGCCAGTAAATTCCAGCCCTTAATATCCAGAAAGCCACAAAACCTGCACCTCCAGGAAAGCAAAATAGAGTAGATGAGGTCTTTAGCATCTTCTAGTTTTATTAACAAGTCACCAAGTTGAAATTCATTCCTAAACTGAATTGCCAAATGTGTCTGCAATGAAAACTGCAAACTTTCATGTGAATAGAACTTTTCAACAATAGGGAGTTGTTCTGGTCTGTGAATAGGACAGTGTCAGTGTGACCAACAAAGCCGGGACCAGACATTCCTGACACCCTCGTCCCCTGGCTAGCCTTGATCATTTATATCTCCCAACCACGTGTTCTTGGAAATCACCTTCAGGCAAAGTATATGGACAACATCTAAACCCTGAAATTGACCCTTCCTCACAGAGCGCTGTGTCCACAGCCTCTCGGACCCTCCCTTCTATCCACCAGCAATGGGAACACTCCACAAGAATGAGCATCAAACACAGGCGCGCTTTGTTTCCCTAGTCTGTGCACTCCCACTCCGAGTCACTTCGTGCTCTAATTCGTATACTCTGGAAAACATCATGGGATGACAAGAGCGACTCAAACAGTAAAATGGCCTAGGAACTGAGGAGAGCTGCGGATGGTTCTTCGGGTCTGGTCCCCGGGGCCGCCCGTGTGGTAGTGCCTTTTGGACGCCGAGTTCATGACTCACAACAGTGTCTTGGAAAGGGGACTTGACTTACTTAGTTGTCTTACCTGGAAACGGGTGAATAAAGTCCCCCTCCCACAGTTGTTGTAAGCACTACATGACAAGGATTCCTAAGTGCCTCATATACAGTGCATTTTCACTAACTACAATCTACTTCGTTCCTTCTGCCCAGCTGTCCTGGGACACACAGCGGGAGAGATAAGGCCCCCAAGTGTATCAGTGTGACTCGATGCAAATGGCTCAGATGCTACTTCGGGGTTAAGGGTCTTGGGGTCTCCTAGGCCGGGCTGGAGACAGAAGGGACAGATGATTGAGATCTGGGCCATTTTATTTCCCGCAAAGCAAAGCTGTTTGCGCAGTTCAGTTCCTTTGTTTACAGCGAGAGAGAAATGGACCGCGGGTTCCGAGACAGCCGGGACCCAGACGGCAGGCCTCCCCGCACCCTCCCGCGCCCGCGCCCAAGCTGCACGCGCCTTTCCAGGAGGGGCCGGGGCCCTAGCCCGCAGTCGGCCCCCGCCC
>PITA01034988.1:0-10851 GCA_004023965.1 Spilogale gracilis
CAGCCTCTCCAACACTTGTTGTTTCCTGTCTTGTTAATTTTGGCCATTCTGACTGGTGTAAGGTGGTATCTCAGTGTGGTTTTGATTTGAATTTCCCTGATAGCTAGTGACGCTGAACATTTTTTCATGTGTCTGTTAGCCATTTGTGTGTCTTCTATGGAGAAGTGCCTCTTCATGTCTCTTGCCCATTTTTTGATGTGTTCACCTTCTTTTTGTATGTTGAGTTTGAGTAGTTCTTTATAGATCTTGGATACCAGCGCTCTATCTGTAGTGTCATTTGCAAATATCCTCTCCCATTCTGTGGGCAGAAACCAGAGTCTTTTTTTAAGCTGACTACCTGCCTAGCAGTTCCCTTTTCAGTTTGTCTACCTCTTGTATGAGCATTGTCATACTTAGCCCAAGTTCAGTAATTGCATTATTCATAACTTTATTCATTTATTCTCTGGTAACTATTTATTAATTTTTGTCGTTCTTACTTAAAATATCCTATTCTGGTTTCCTTTCCTTTAGTGTACCTTAGTCCAGTGTTTCTCAAATTTTAATAGGCTTTTGAATCAACTGGAGATCTTGTTAAATTGAAGGTTTTAATTGAGTAGAACTGGATAGGGCTGGAGATTCTTTATCTGGACAGGTTCTTGGATGATATGGAAAGCTACTGATCTGTGACCAGTTTTAAGTCTTAAGAGTGTTCAAACCCTTGTCCTATCATCTTGGTCATTAATTCCAGTTTTTTCACCACTTCTCCTGACTCCCTGTATCCCTCTTATATTTGTCAGAATAAACTTACTACTAATTATATTAGTAGTCTCTCTAGTAAAAAGGTAGTAATGGTTTTCATTACATAGCACATACACAATTTTCAAGCTCTTTTGATTGATCTCTTGCCATTATTTCTGACCTCAGTGGTGCTCAGCACAGTTGTGTTAACTTTGGAATAATGCATCAGGCACTCTACACCCCTCTATTTATTTGATGCATTTCTTGTTAACATTAAACCCAAAAAGATATGTATAATTTTTTTTTAAGATTTTATTTATTTGAGAGAGAGAGAAAGAGAGATGACAGGCAAGTAGAGAGGCAGGCAGAGAGAGAGGAGGAAGCAGGCTCCCTGCTGAGCAGGGAGCCCGATGTGGCCTCGATCCCAGGATCCTGAGATCATGACCTGAGCCGAAGGCAGAGGCCTTAACCCATTGAGCCACCCAGGCGCCCTGTATCATTTTTTTAGTGCAGAACCATGATACTTTAAAAAGATAAAAAATTAAATTTGTCTGGTGGAGAAAAGAACCCAGAACTCCAGCCACTCTGATTCCATAGTTAAGAAATCAAATTTATTTGCAGGATAAGAATGACTCTGGTACTGGGACGCCTGGGTGGCTCAGTTGGTTAAGCGACTGCCTTCGGCTCAGGTCATGATCCTGGAGACCCGGGGATCGAGCCCCACATCGGGCTCCCTGCTCGGCAGGAAGCCTGCTTCTCCCTCTCTCACTCCCCCTGCTTGTGTTCCCCCTCTGGCTGTGTTTCTCTCTGTCAAATAAATAAATAAAATCTTAAAAAAAAAAAAAGAATGACCCTGGTACTAAAAATAATCAGTAACAACTTTGAAAACTGACCTATTCAAAGTGTTCAGTTGACATTGAAGGTTTTGTAAGTGTCTGCACTACCTCCCTCACTTTCATCCTCTGTTCCTAGAAAAATGCCTTTCTCAATAACGTGTAGACAGAACATTGGGTCTCGTCTCCATTGTTCCGGGTATGTAGATCCTACAGCTGTTCACGGAGTCGTCCCACACACGCTGGACTGCCCACGGCCGCTAGCCTGCAGGCTTCTCCCTTTGCTCTGATTCCTAATGGTACTTACTCTCTGCCCTCACTTACACATTCGGTCACATCCAGTGTTAGGAGACCTACTGCTTTGTCTCTCTCTCTGGTTTTTGTTTGTTTGTTTGTTTGTTTGTTTGTTAATACTTGATGCTCATATAGTGGTATAAATAATAACACTGGTAAGTTGGAAGTAGTTTGCCTTTATTCATTCAATTTCACTTTTTTCGAAGGCCCTTATGAAAACCGCACTGTGTATGAGACTTTGGATATTGGCTGGCAACTGCTCCGAATCTTCCCCAAGGAGATGCTGAAGAGGATCCCTCAGAGCACCCTGAGTGAATTTTACCCTCGAGATTCTGCAAAGCATTAGCTGCTACTTCACTGCTGGCTCGATAACTTGTGAAATACTGCTTCTGTTTTCTGTCCTCCTTTTGCGCTCCCCCACCCCCACCTCTGTGTTGGAGTTCACCTTGTTCCCTGTAATTAAAAACAAAGAATAGGTAACGTATTGCGCCGGTGTTGCAATGTTTTAAACTTCCAACAGACTTTAAAATATCCCCTGTTCAGAAAACCTGGATCATCAGTGCGCTTTTTAAAGTAGCTACAGAGACAGAGGTGAAGTCTTCCTACGGATGTGTGTCTGTACACAGTGGTGTACTTAGTTGCCTAATAATGTCTTCATTATTACCTCTCGGCCCCCTCAAGAGTATCACTGTCTGAAGTTATAATGCTTTGATCTCCAGGTTAGAGCTAGGATCAGGTCTAAAAGAAGCCTCCTCTCCGAAGAGCCACGGGCTTCTTCCCTGAGCATTTGTTTTTGGATTGTTGCTGTGCCCAGAGGTCTGCGTTGCTGCTCTAAGCAGATGGTTTTTCCTCTCCACCTGCTCGTCCCTATTTAATGACCAGATGAGAAAAGGAGTTGGGCCTCCTGTGTCTCACTGTCCTCCCGCCCTCTGAGTAACAGCGCCCTGCAGCTTTTGCGCAGCTGGCACTGATCTGGTAGCAGGGAGATGCCTTGTCTTAATGATCCTTACTGGGTCTCCCTGCAGAGTAGTCATAATTAAAATAACGAGTAGAACTGTTGCTTGAGAGGGGTGGGGTACAGTAAAAGAAGAAAGAGAAACCCATATCCGTTCTACATTCTGACCTGCTAACAGTGGTGTACGTTTCTCAAGTGTTTACCAGATGCTGAAGGCAAGATGGGGAGGAGAAAGCTCTTCTGTGTGGATGTTTTAAACTCTGTTACAACCTTTGGGAGATCCCCTATCGGATCGTGTTTTCTGACCCATCTGACTTTTCAGGGTAATCTTGTGGCACGAGTGATAGCATTTAAAAGCTTTTGCCTTTTAATTCTCGCTCCTTTTGCTGTGAGTTCCGAGCTGTCTTCTGTGCGCTTCTGCCCTGTCTGCTGTTGGGTGTCTGTGTGTTCTTCGTTATTTGGTGAATAGCCACGCTCTGTGCAATCCATCTTTCCAGTTATGTAAAGTTCTTCACTTTCTTCTCTGAGGGCGCAGGGGTGGGGGGAGTCAGCATGATTATATTTTAATGTAGAAACTGTGACACCTGGATATAAAATGAAAATAAATGTTGAATGGAAGTTACCTAAAGTGACTCTGTATCTTCTAATCAGAAAAGCAGTATCAACGAATGGATATGTGATAGATAATAATGCGCCTCTTTGGTACACAGTCTTGAACATCATAACCATATGTGTTATGAGCCAGCGTCCTGTGCTGTGGGCACACGGCCCGATTTTTATGCCCTTCTGTCTTCAGGCTGCCCTTTTGCCCCTCCAGGTGCTTTCCACAGTATTAGATCTTCCAACATACTATACGTTGATCCAGGCTGAAGAGTCACTGTAGATGTTCTGTGGCGCTCCTTGTTTCAGCCCTATGTGCAGTGAGTGATGGAGGGTGACATAAAGAAAACATGCTGGCTAAGGACCAGGGTGTGTGGCATCACGGAGACCTTCCGTCTCTCTCCCGTCTTCAAGGCAACGTCGGGCAGGGTCGGTCGGGCCAGAACTAGGTAGACCTGTGTTCCAGTTCCGGTTCTGCCAGTAACTGTCGGACCCTGTTTAGTCTTTTAACAAATGTGAGCCTGTTTGCCAGGCTCCTTGTGAGGTCATTAGAAGCACCAGAGATGTTGTGTCCTGGACAGTGTCTGGTACCGGTGCCCGTAACAAGGCAGTGCCTGAGCCATGTAGGCTTTTATTAGTAACTAATACTATTCTTACGTAATACTTAGGAATAGTTGACTTGGTAGCACTCTGGATACTTTTTTGGTGGAAACATTTTCTTAGTATACCTCTCGTACCAGCAAGAAGACCTAATTAAAGGCCCAGTTGAAATGAGGCCTTTAACGTGGGCTCTCTCTGCGATTATGTCGTTTTAAAAAGGCAGTATTTCAGTCGGCTCAACGTACCTGGGAAGAGAAAAGGTCTCTTCAGAGGTCAGGCTAACGGAATGACTCAGTAAACATTTATTGCTTGCAAGTGACTGTCACTTGAGTTTGTGAGATCTCATGTAAGTGGAGAAGTGTTTTCAGACTGATGTCATAAATACCTCACTAAGCTGCTTCGTTTTCAGATGTCTGGGGGCAACAAAGCATTGTGTGCTTTCAAGATTTTCTAATTGTTGACACTACGTAGGGAAAGTTTAATCCCTAAACAACGGAAAATGGTTCCCCAGACTGAACTAAATATACCATTTGTAGATTACAAGAAAAACTTGGCAAGGGAATTATTGAGGGAAAAATGATCTTTTGGGGAAAACTTAAGTACAAAGAAATGGGTTTTAAAGATGAAAGTTATGTGCCTTACTCAGCTACCAGCTATGATTTCACTCCAAACCGTTTTTGCCAGGTTGGGTTGAACACCTGCCTCGGTCTTACGTGAGCTCTGGCGCCCACAGCTGCCCCGTCCCCTGCAGAGCCCGCAGCGGCTTGATGTGTCGGGACAGCGAGAGGTCTCCTCCAGTGACTCATCCATCCCCGAGCTTTGCACCCTCAGCAAGCACGGCAAGACCTGCCTGGGAAATTCAGTAAACGTTTTCAGACACCTGGGCCACCTATCAGTCTGCTGCAGTTCCTGGGGAAGGGAAAAGAAGAGTCTCTGCCTGTGGCTCCGTGTGAGGTTGGGGCACAAGTGAGCAGCAGCCCCAGGGGCCGGGCCCCCTTGTCTAGAACAGGGCGCCCGGATGAGCGGCTGTGAGGGCCGCACGTACGTCTGACACACTGCTCCCCCAAAGGGTTGCATCTCCAAACTCCAAAAGCCTTTGTAAATGTGACACATCTGTGACTTGTTCAAGTTCAAATAAGGAAGGGCAGGACCCGAGCTAGAAGCTGGACCTTTAGTGCTCTTCCGTCGTGTGATGTTAAAGGTTCACTTCTACACTGAGCCGGCATCAGTTCTGACGACACTCTGGAAGCCAGGGTTGCATACTGTGACTCGAGTGGTGGAACTCTGTGGGACAACATGGTGCGTAGCGAATGTGAGCAGAAGGCCCCGAGGGGCCAGGGTCTGGAATTTCAGGGCTCACACCAGAAAGTTACGCTTTTTTGAGCGGAGGTAAGACCGGGCCGTCTGTGCTGATGATAACCTCCAGTGCGTCCTCACGCGCGTCCACAAGAGGGCAGCAGCTCACAGCCCTGGACTGGCCCAACGGCGCTCCGGAACATCACAGGGCGCTCTTCGGGCCCCACATCAGCCGGGGAGCTATAAGGGACCCTGCTGAGAGGAGATAAACCAAAATGGGTGCCAAGGCCCTGGACTGGACTCAGAAGTTCTGGGTTAGAAGGATTAAGGAGGTCCGACTCTCCTGATGATTGAAGGCCCTTTTAACCATCAGAAGCATGGAAACCTCGCCAGGTGAACATGGAGCTGTCTCAGGAGGCCGTCTGCTTCAGGAAGTAACCTTGGGCGCCTGGGGGCTCAGCGGGTTGAAGCCTCTACCTTCGGCTCAGGTCATGGTCTCAGGGTCCTGGGATGGAGGCCGCATCGGGCTCTCTGCTCAGCGGGGAGCCTGCTTCCTCCTCTCTCTCTGCCTGCCTCTCTGCCTACATGTGATCTCTCTCTCTGTCAAATAAATACATAAAATCTTAAAAAAAAAAAAGGAAAAAAGGAAGTAACCTCTCTGACGGTTGTTCCCAAATCAGGGTAAAATGCTCTGTGACTTTACCTTTTAAGTCTTGTTTTGACCTTGGACTGTCCCCCAAGGCTCTTCATGTGATAGCCCCACACGGCTTTGAAAATAGTTGCCACTTCTAAGGAGCTTCAAACGTTCTTAGTTTACCGCTTCCTTTACAGGTGATGGAATTCTTTACCTCTTCACTAACTGAATAGGATTAGAACCCATATCTGACCTTTTAGAACAGGAATCTTTATATTTCTATTATTAGCATGAAGAAGAAGTTCTCCGAAACATAGGCTCAGCCCGTGAGAATCAAGGACTCTCCCAGCATATAGCTGGAGTGGAAGTCAGGGAAACGCCGCGCGTGGTCTTTGGGACCAATGCCCATTGAGGCCAGGACTGTGATTCAAGCTTAGGTTATTGGAAATCTCAGTATGGTCTGAGCTAAGACATTCTGTGCTCTGGTTCTATTGTACTTTCCCCCAGGGTCTGCTTACCCTGTCGCTCTCAGGTGGAACGCAAGCCCTGGGGAAGTTTAGTGGTTCGCCTAATAGATACGGTACAAAGACGACTCAAAAAGTACAGATAAGGACCAAGAAATCCCATAATACTCCCACCCAGAGAAACTTAACATTTGGTCATAAAGAATCCCTTAACAGTCATGACTCTGCCAACTGTGGTTTCGCCCACTTAATCTCATGAAGCCCAAACCCATGGCAATTACGGCATCTTCCTCCCGCGGACTGCATCGGGTTACGGGAGTCCCGTCAACAGGCGGTGTGGTTAAGCTACGAACTCTTAATGCACACACTTATAAAACAGCTCTAGGTTTTAATCCGAGTGCTGTCAGAGTGAACAGCTCATGTACCAAAATAATCTCAGATAAAGTTCTGTTCAGATTTCCTCAACTACCATGAGGGGAACACGGTTCCCCGCAGTACTGAAAAGCCCCTTCGCGTCGGTTGACTGCGTCTATCTCCATGGGCTGCTGGATCAAGCTCTCAGGCGGGTGTGAGGAGACTGTTTTCCATCGCGCTGCTTTCTACGCTTCTCTGCCCTTTCCCGTCACGAGACCTCGGGAACAGGAGGGGTCAGCCTGAGCCCTGTGGGAGGGCAAGGAAGGAGAGCAGGCTGAGGCACCGGCCAAGCTAGAAAGCCCCCCGCCCACCAGAAGGCAGAGGCAGCAGGGGAAAGGTGGAAAGGTGTGTGTTGCTCCTTTCTGGCCCACAGAGCACCCCTGAGTGCTCCAACAAAGTCGGGCACGGTACCTGTGCGCTTTGTCAGAGATCTCGAAAGATAAAACACGAATATGAAAGATGCTTTAAGCCAATAAGGGCTGGCAAGGAGGAACTGAGTCACAGGGCAGGCTGCGCACCCCGGTTCACAGGAGAATCTGAGATCGTTCCCTGGAGCCCTGAGTGTGCCCGGGCCACGGCAGGTCAGGTAGTTACGGGTGGCGCAAGAGAATGGGTACGTGTGCGTGTGTTTTAATAGCAGCCCTATTGATACATGATTTACATGCCATACGATTCACCCGGTTAGAGTACACCTTCCAAGGTCCTTTTTTTTCTTTTAAAGATTTATTTATTTGACACAGAGAAAGAGATCACAAGCAGGCAGAGAGAGGCAGGCAGAGAGAGAGGAGGAGGCAGGCTCCCCGCTGAGCAGGGAGCCCGATGCAGCCTCGAACCCAGGACCCTGAGATCATGACCTGAGCCGAAGGCAGAGGCTTTAACCCACTGAGCCACCAGGCGCCCTCCTTTCAAGGTTCTTAAGTATCGTCACAGAGCTGTGCAACCACGACCACAACCAATGTCACACATTTTGATGTTCCCCCCCGAATCCCGTACCAGTCAGAAGGCACCACCTATTCTCCCCAACCCCATCGGCCCCTGTGGGTTTGCCTCTTCCGGACTTTATACATACATGGAATCATATGATAACTGCTTCTTTCACTTGACCTCATCCATGTCTAAGCATGTATCGTGCAACGCTTATTTCTGTCACTGACTGATGTTCCGTTGTGTGGATACAGGACGTCCGCTCACCCAGTCATCAGCTGAGGGGTGGGCCCAGGTCGCTTCCACTTTGCAGCTCTTCTCAGTGACACTGCTGTGGACATTCACGTGCGAGGTTTTACATAGACATGGATTTCATTTCTCCTGAGTATACACCTAGAATTAGCACTGCATTGCTGGGGCAAGTGGGAACTCCGCGTTTAATCCTTGGAGGAACGAACTACCAAACTGTTGTCCAAAGTAACTGCGTCCTTTTACATTCCCACCGGCCATGTGTGAGGGTGGGATTTTTCATGCCAGAGAACTCAGTTGTTTGAGAAGTGAGTAACTTCCATGACTCGAAATTTACTGTGCTTTTAAAGATGTATTTAATGCCCTTTTTAAAAAAATTAGACCTTTACTTACTATGAGAGCAAGTGCTTAAATACAGTTCGAACTAAAGAGACGTAAATGCTGCATCTTCCTTTTACAGAGTCGCGGGGAAGCGCGCCTGCCAAGCACTCAGACAGCTGAATGACTACGGGATACTTCGTCGTGAACAGACCGTATTTCCCCTGCTGTTTCACTCTCACTTATGCTGTGATGGATTTGTTGGCATGTAAGTAGTTGTCTGTGTCTGAGATACTTACGCGGGTTATTTCCATAAGTACAGGGAAGAGAACGCAGACACTACTGAGGCTCCTGGCTTGTATCGGCACGCTGCGTTAACGAGTACTCAGGACTCATGGTCCCACCGTCCGAGCAGGAGCCCTCATTTCACTGAGCCCTCAGCAGCACTGGGCTGTTCTTTCTTGCTGAACAGAAGCAAAGGCAACCTTAATTTTATTAAGAAAAAAATCCATTAAAGTGACATAGATAGAAGATTACATAAATCATCAGTGTATATGGCTTGATGAATTCTCACAAAGTGAACACACCTATATGAGCAGACACAACTCAGGAGACTGGAAATCCCACACCTCAGAAGTTACCACCATGCTCCCTTCCCGTGACCCAACCACCCCCACTCCCTCCCCAGGGAAAATCTAATCTGATCTAATTTAATGCATAAAAAAGTATGTATTTTAAAGATTTTATTTATTTATTTGACAGAGAGAAACACAGCTAGAGAGGGAACACAAGCAGGGGGAGTGAGAGAAGGAGAAGCAGGCTCCCCACCGAGCAGGGAGCCCGATGTGGGACTCGATCCCGGGACTCTGGGATCATGACCTGAGCCGAAGGCAGTCGCCCAACCAACTGAGCCACCCAGGCGCCCTAAAAAAGTATATATAGTTGAAGAAAATCCAGTCACCACAAAATCCCCGACCTTTTTAGCCATTTGTGTTTCTTTTGGAAATCCAGGGCCTGTGCTTTGCAAAGATTCGTTGATTCAAGGTCACCCACTGGGTGGGGAACCAAGGAGCCCACGGGATTGCTAAGCCCCAGGACCTCAGATCTGACCCCGGCCAGTGGGCCATGCCTCTCGTGCCCTGCCTCCCCCTTAGGCGCCCAGTGGGACTTTCTTACCATCTTGCACAGGTATGAGGGCTCCTTCCTGTCCCTCCTATTTCATCAGACCAATCTCCAGCAACAGAATTTGCACACAATGAATGAAGCATTTTACCCAAGACAAGGCCCCTGCTCACCTCTACTCCTGATCAAGTTTTCTAAAAGTGGTGAACGTCGCTCTAGAACAGGATAGAAAAGGACCTCGGGCAGCCACTGCTCGCTCCCCCACAGGCCTGGGCAGAAGCCTGGAACGGGAGCACGCCCGTTTTCCCAGGTCTGGGGACACAGGATACTTTTCTCGGAAGATTTCCCTGCCCTGCCTTGCGTGCTCTGTTTCCGGGTCGTCCTCTGACACTGAAGCCCAAGATCACGGCGACCGAAGGGATGCCGCCACCAACTCAGGAGATCAGAACACTCGCCGTGCTGCTGCCGCCACGTAAAGAGAAGGGATCAGAAGTTCGGCGTTTTCCTCAGAAACTCTTGGAAGACCCGAGTGTATTGCTGTTTTTAGCACTGTCTCCCAACCCCAGGGAAACCCACAGCGTAATGCTCGTTAGAACTACCCCAAGATCAGCCAGGATCACATTATTCCCGTTACTCAGGTTTGCTGACAGCACAGGGACTAGAACTCGGGACCCTGAATTCGGCTGTGGGCCTTTCTGGCATTCTGCATCTTACCTATGGTCAGGGGCCCTCAGACCCCGGCAGCCTAGTGCGGGTAATTACGGGCTTTGGCGCACAACAGGCCCAAGAGGAAGTCTGTGTTCTACCATCCAATTCTGAGAATTCAGGCAAGTTATTTACCATCTCTGACCCTGCTTATTATATAAATGGGGACAATACCCACTCTAAACTGTTAGATTAAGGGAAAACACCACCAAATACCTAGCAAAATATCTATGTTTAAATCCCTGCTTTGCCTCTTTCTTATTGATTGAAATATTGTTTAATCTCTCACCCTTCACTTCTATGTCTATCATAATACGCCTTTTATTTTTTTAAAAAAAGAAAAGAAAAACATCTTACTGAAGATCAACTGATTCACAGTTACAGAGAAATTTAATGCCCACACCTCAGTGAATAAATTGGTTGATTTTAGCTTCCTCAACTATAAATCCGTCTGAACAGGGGTCATCCCTGTAATCATCAGGTGGTAACAGAAATCAGAAGTAAATGAGAACCACTTTATGACGCACGATCTCAAAACCAGCAGAAATATTAAGACTTCATGTTTCTTAGAAGAGTTTGTGATCTCAAGCCTTCGTGTTCAGAGGAAGCTAACGCGTCTCTTGTGTGGCAGCTGCTGCGACACTTTCTATTTTATCAATGTCAGCACTGTCTAGATGTTAAGTGACTTGCCCAAGGCCACATAGAGAGTACACAATTGACCTGGGT
>PITA01034989.1:0-10982 GCA_004023965.1 Spilogale gracilis
GGATGGGTGAGCCTGGTGGTGAGTACTGAGGGCACGTATTGCATGGAGCACTGGGTGTGGGGCATAAACAATGAATCTTGGGACCCTGAAAAAATAAGTTATTTTTAAAAAAACCCTTCTCTATTCAACATCATTTCGGTTCTTAACAGTGCTGCTCCTCTATTGAAACATAATTTAATCTAGTCCTGTCTTGATTTTTTTTCCTTTACTGCCATTGGCAAACTGAAATGGTTGCAATTAAGCAGCCAGACAGATGTACCCTCGAAGTGGTGTTGTTCGGGGTTGTGTTGCATTAGTAATGCCTCATTCCTAGAAGGGACGCTGGCACGAGAGCGTCCAGCATAGAGGCCGAATCCAGGTTGACTTTCTCATCTGTCAGGTGGGTCTGTGACATGGACAGGCTGTTTTAGGGCTTCTAATATAATGGTGACTGAGTCTGCCAAAAAGTCATTTGGAAAGAAAAAGAAAAGTTACGGAAGTTGGCACGTGTTTGCATTTCTGTAACTTCCTAGCAAGGGATATAGCTGTGGTGTTCTTCAGTTGAAGTGTTAGAAGACGACTTGTGTGTACTGAAATGGCTGCTTTTCGGACTTGCTGTGTTCTTTATTTCTAGGGATTCATCTACGCTCTTATCAGCTGGAGGGAGTCAACTGGCTCGCCCAGTGTTTCCATGCTCAGAATGGCTGCATCCTCGGGGATGAGATGGGCCTGGGTAAGACCTGCCAGGTAGGTTCCTGAGGACCACTGTTCGCCTCTACTGAAATACCTCCTCACAGCTCATCCCTGTCTTCAGCCGCTAGCTGCTAGTATGGCTTACAGGAGGTGAAATGCCTAAACCTTTGTTAAGAGATTATGACCTTGGAATTGACTTTGCTTATGGGATTGGCTTTGAACTGTGTCACTTGATATAGGATTGTAATTATGGGCAGGGTTTTTCTCTCTGTAAATATGTCTGTGTCGTCCTCCACTCTCCCTCCCCCACACCCAGGATCAAATGGACTCTGCCCTCTTTAGCAATATTTGTATTTAGTTAACTGGATCTATTTATCTTTCTTCCTCAGTAGGTGGTAGGGCTACTGCTCATTTATATGCGTTGCTAGAAAAGTGCAGAGAAAGAATCCTGTCTTCCAGAATGCCTTGGACACCTAAGGGGGAGCCCCCATTCCAGAAACCTGGAGAATCAGGTGTGGCCTCCTTGGGCATTAAGATTGGTATTCTGGTAGGGGGATCGCCAGTACAGCCCTCTGTTGTCAGATGTCAGTGATAGGCTGGGCTCGATTCAAAGTCCAGACACAGGCTCCCCTTCGGTTAGTCACACAAGGTTTACTCTATCTATAGGATACTGAAGAAACCCAGTGCAATCAAGATCTACAGCAGAGGCCCCTTGATCAGGAACCATGGACATATATAAGTTTTCCCATACCAAAAAGGTTTTTTACTAGTAAACACACAGAATGAGTGAAGGTCTCATTGATCCCTTTAGAAGCTCGACTTCCCCCTTCCAGTCTGCCCTCACATACATAAACATCCAGTTGGAGCACTTCTGCCCATCTTGGGGTTATTCAGAATCCAAAATGATCTCTGCATATGGTACCCTCAAGGACCTCATGTCACCTTCAGGTTTCTCAGGCAAATAAATCGGGTTCTAGTACATTCCTGAACTGAGAACTATGGAACTAGAACACAGGTAAGTTTTCTGGATGTCTCTGGGAGTCAGGCTAAGAGACACTTGGATCACGTAGAGAGCCCTCTGTGCAGGCTCCTTTGCTTTGTACAGTGGAAATCCAGCCGACTTCATTCAGAGCCAGGAAATTCCACTTCTCCTTTGCCTTTCTCCAGAGTGTTCATGTAGCTCTACTTTAAGTGTCTTAAAACTATTATACCTCCAAATTCATGTTGCCAACATCTTGTTTAGAATTTTTGCATCCATGTTCATGAAGGATACTTGTCTGTACTTTCCTTTTCTTATAATGTCTTCGGTTTTGGTTTTGGGGTAAAGATGGGCTCATAGAATGAGTTGAGAAGTTTTTGGCCCCCTTTGGTTTTTCTAAAAGAATTTGTATAACATTGCCATTGTTTCTTCTGTAAATGTTTAGTAGAATTTGCTAGTGAATCCAAATTAATTCTGTAGATATATGTGATTGATGGTAACAGAAGATAAAATTTCTGTCAATAGTACCCTCAGCAAAAGCTAAACAGAATGATTTTATTCCAGTAAGTACTTACTGGGCGATTGCTCTGTTACAGTCTGGGCTGGGAAGCGATGGGTAGTTAAAAAAGGAAATTATTTTTTGAAGAAAAGGAAATTATTTCTATTTGAAATTAATGTAATCTCAGTTAAAAAGTAACTGTCACCTATAGCCGCAACACTCCAGCCATAAGTGTGAATAGCAGTGTGTTTTAAATGGTTGACATTATAGTGCACACATAGTTTGTATCTTATGAATCTAACTTTATTATTGTAATTATCCATTTTATTATATCCCTCACAGTCATCTTCTGCTGGCTATATAATAATCCTTCAAGAGAATTCATCATAATTGAAATATCTTGCAGATGAGGGATGGCCAGGTGTCCCCTCTGTTTGTGCTGTATTAACCTCAGTGTAAACACCCTTGGGCATATAGCTTTTTTAGGATTTTAGATTGTATCTTTAGGATAGATTTTCTCAGAATGGTTCAGCATTTGGGGATGGGGGCTCCTCAGACATTTTGTTTTATAACAGAGTGCTATTTTCTCTGTATATTAGAGCAACCTTTTAAAGAAACTTTTCTAGTCAAAAGTATGTACAGCCATGTCCTAAAATATGCTTGTTTGGCTTTCCAGAGATTTTTGTTTTATATGCCTACCTAAGGTTACAAGGTGTTATTTATTGTTTGTTTTCACTAGAATGTATGTTCCAGGAGAGCTGGGAGTTTTGTCTGTTTTGTTCACTATGACATACTTGAACTTAGAACACTGCTTAGCAAATGGAAGGCGCTCCATAAATATAGGCAGAGGGAAGGAAAACGTTAGGGAAATGAGGGAGGAAATTAGGAATGAAAACATCCTGTCTCAGAAGCAGCGGAGACCACCACCTGGGAGGTCATCTTTAGGAACATCTTGGATGTTCTTGCCTTTCGTTTTCAGAGTTTTCTTCCTCTTGTGCATTATTTGCATTGTTTTCATTTGTTTTTGCTATCATTCTGATGTTTTTCCTTTGCATCACAGGGTTCAATTACGTAAGTACTGAGCACCACCGCTTGTTAACTGTTGATGTAATTGAGTACCATAAATTTCCTTGGCAATTATATTTAGGCTTCCATGATTTCATTTTAGGAATGCATGACTCTCCCGATGTGTGGGAGATTGTACATTACTTTTTGAACACTAAGTCTTCTGTATGACTTGTGTTCCCTCTGAGGTCATGGGAACTTTGTGGTTGTTTCTCATGTGGAAATGTGATAAACACTGCCTTCTTTTTGTGTGTTACAGACTATTGCTCTCTTCATTTACTTGGCAGGAAGATTAAATGATGAAGGACCATATCTGATTCTTTGCCCCTTGTCTGTTTTGAGCAACTGGAGAGAAGAGATGGGGAGGTACAGAGCAGCTGCAGCTGCAGTTTGGTTTTTTTATATTGATTAAGATTTTTTTCTGGGTGGTATGTCAAATATGATAAAGCGACATGTTATCCCAATCAGTGATTTTATTTCTTCCAGAAAACTCTGGCCTGAGGCAATGTAGGTAGAGAAAGAATCTGATGGGGGGAAGGCTCAGGGGTTGTTATTATTACTATTTGGCAATTTGAAGATCAGTACTCGGTAAATTTTGCTGAACTAAGGGAGAAGCCATGTTTTCATGTTTTTCAGAGTGATATGGGAAATAACCGACATGGAAAAAATAGTTTTTAGAGTTAGTATAGTGCCCTTGTAGATATTCATCCGGTCCTTCTGCCTGTTCACACAGGAACTTACCCGTAGTTTTACCTTTACTCTAGATAAGACTCCAGAGTCTCAGACTCTTTCTGGTTGCAGGACATTATGAAGTCTGCACAACCTTAATTCTTCTATGAAATATACTTTTCCAGATACGTAACCCTTCCTGTTGGCTCTGCATTGGTGTTCATCTACCTCTTTTCTTGGATTCAGATTTGCTCCAGGCCTTTCCTGTATAACATATGCAGGTGACAAGGAGGAGCGAGCCCATCTACAGCAAGACCTAAAACAAGAGTCACGTTTTCATGTGCTGCTAACTACCTATGAGGTATCCATTTATTTCTCTGTAGCAAGAACTCTTAATCTGGGACTGGAGGAGTTGTGGAAGCCACTGGGATTAAATTTAACTTTTTTTGAGAGAATACATTTTTCTGGGAGAAAAGTTTACTTCCATTAGCTTCTCAGACAGGGACCATGACCAAAGGAAGTGAAGGACCATTGTGCTCCACATTAGTTGGATATCTGTCCCTCTTTCTCGGTGCATCAGGTTGGAGGTTCCCCCGGGAGGTGCACTTGGCCAGTAATAGGAGGAGGAAGAGGCAGGCAGGTAGGAGAAAGGGTTTTGTGGGCTGAGGCATGGTCTGTTACTGCAGGATGGGAGTGGAGGACACTAAGTTCCAGTTTCATTTTAAGTTCCTCTTCTTTAGGCAAAGACTGGGTCACCGTAAGCAAGACCTTCCACTTATTCATGCCTGTGTTTTGTGTTTCTTTGCGATGGTGCTATTTAAAAATTATCTTTGGACTTGAGACTTAACTCAAACTACAGGATTCAGCTAATAAGAAACGAGTTTATAATATCATCAGTTATGTTAATACTATTTATAATGTCTTTTTTTCTTAATTTTTCAGATTTGCTTGAAAGATTCATCGTTTCTAAAATCGTGAGTATGTCGCACTTTTCCGGAAACTGTTGAATATATCACGAGAGTCATGTCTTTCCTTTACATTTTAGTACTTTGTGTCTTTCATCGTATGTCTGGTACATCTTCGTGGTATGTCTTCCATGAGTCTTATTTCCAGACAGGCGGCATAGCGGGAGTCCTGCACTATAGCCCCCCGCTCATTAGCTGCGTGTCCTTGGGTAACTTAACTTTCGTGAACCTCAGCGTCTTCATCTGTGAAATGAGGATAATTAAATCTCACCCTGGGTGGCTGGTGTAAGGATTAAATAAGATGTACGTGGTGGGTGGTTAATATTATATTCTTTTCGTTGCAAATTGCATAGCTGTTTTTCAGGACTGCTATTCGGAGATTCTATAATAATATAGGAGGTTGATTATTCAAGCCCTTTCCTAGAGGTATCCTAAAGTAGCAGTCAGTGCTATAAAATTCACTTTTTAGGAAGGGAGTTTTAAATATACTTTTAAGTAGTTAGCCTTCAGGCTATCATATCAGCTCATGAAGTATAAGAAACTTAGATTTAATTCTTCATATCACCTGACACTGGGGGTGACATGTTACAGAACGGGGTCAGACTATGGGTTACAATGTAAATTAATCATTAGCCAGATTTTGAGGTGTATAAGAAAAGATGTGTTGACAGGATTTCATTCTCCATAGATTGCATAGTTATGATGTGGTTAGGTGGGGATTTGCATCTTTAATATTCAGAAACTTCTGTTTTCAAAGCACTTTATTAGTAATTTACATGTTATTTCTCATCCAGGTTCTTCTGAGTTGGATTTCTATTTTCATCTTATTTGGAGACATTAACGGCCCAGCCATAGATTTCATGACTCCATCCTATATTTTGATCCACTTAAGTTTCGTTTAAGTGAGCATGTTATCTTATTCTTCTTAAGAAGAAAATATGCTTTCCCTCTAACTTTTTTTATTTTTAGTGTCCAACTTAATACTTGTTGAAGATCTTTTCTTTGGAAAATCACTGTTTGGTAGTTACCAGCAGTACCACGAAAGTAAGCTAAGAGGATGTATACTCCAGTAGAGGACGAGGCAATATTTTGGATATCCATAATACAAGGCAGGATGTGGGAAGACTCAAAAGGCGAGAAGATTGGGACATAATGATTTTGGGTCCTTTAATTACCCTACCCTAATCTTCGTGAAAACCCTGGTTGGCAGGTGTTATTCATTGTCCATATTGTAGATGAGGAAAGTAGGAGATTAGGTAACCCAGCAAAGGCTACATTGTTAATAATGGCAAAGCAGATACGCAAATGCAGCATGCAGTGCTGTGGAGACTTTTTAAGAGAGCTTCTCAATAAATAAACAAACGTCTGATACTGATTCCAGGAAAAAACAAAACAAAACAAACCCCAGAGACAGCTTCTTAAGTTATCTCAGTGCATTGGAGTTTCACATGATTCATCAGAAATAATATCTTTTTAATATTAAATCATCCATCTTAAATCCATCCCCTGTGAATTTAAGAACCTAAGTAATAAAGGGGCGTTTTATTGGCTAACAGTATGAACCCCAGGGACCCAGATTTATTCTTTTGATATACTTGACAAGGTTATTTTGTATATTACTATATCACACACTGAGAAGAGCCAGAAAGTGTAATGTAGTGTCTGCCCTAAAGAGGTTTAGTGGGGTATTGAAATTGTATACATACCAATACGAAAAATACAAAAAATTTTTTTGATAATAGACCTACGAAATCTTGGGGTCAGAGGATTAGAAGTTCCCTCATCCCACCCCCCATTCAGTGCTGGAATTCACCCCGCCTCTCCCCCTCCAGGGAGCACCCTGTAGTGTACCATGGTGCTCTTTGATGAGTGATTTGACCTCCTTTCTTTCACTGAGCTCACGTCCATCTCTCTGTAGGCTGCTCCACTGAATACGCCTTTACTGCATGCTTGCTCTGGGTAAGACTTTAATACCCAGTTCTTCACAAGGAATAGGATCTAAATTTTGTGAATGATGGTTCTAACAGGCCAGGTGCTATTTATGGCCACTTTTGCCACCTTATCTCATGACCACTTCCAACACCAGTTGGACACTGAACTCCTTGTAATGCATAAATGAATCTCCAAGTGCTACCCAATGGGAATCATCCCAGTTCCTCTGTCTTTGGATCCCCAGTTTTCTATCCATCTACATTGCTCTCAATAGGTAGATGGTGCTAGGTTTCTGTTTCTGCACCTGTTTTCTGGATTTTCTCTGTCACCTCAGAGGAAGAGGGCCTCTTTCTTGTAAGGCCAACATCTGTTTTAGATCTTGCTCTAATTTTTGAATGATTTTTTATTTCCCTACCCCACTGTCTTTCCAGTGTTCTGTCTTACTTATATATACATTTAGATTTTTAAGCATAAGAGCAATGTGATAAGCACCTCGGTGGCTCAGTTGGTTAAGTATCTGCCTTTGGCTCAGGTCATGATCTCAGGGTCGTGGGCTTGAGCCTTGCCTCTGGCTCCCTGCTCAGTGAGGAGTCTGCTTCTCTCACTTTTTCTTGCCCCACTCATGCCCTCCCTCTCTTTCAAATAAATAAATCTTAAAAAAAAAAAGAACAAAGTAATACAGAATGTTTGCAAACAAAATAAAAATTTAAAAACGTTATAACTTTGACTTTGTTGTCTCTTGCATGGTTTCTCATTTGTGAGAAGATAAATATTTATAGGTTTTTTAGTTATAGGCTTTTTTGCTAAGATCATAGTATTTAAAATGCTGAATATTTCATCCTGTATAATTGGACTTATTTTCAACTTTTTGCTATTTTAAATCAGCTTGGAACATACTCATACATACATATTTTGAGATTTTTTTGTGTGCTCTAGCAACAGCCACCGATGGCTTCCATAGTATATCCAATGGATGTATTTTCCTGAATGTCTGTAACATTTGATCCTACTCACTGCTTTCCCACTTTTAAATCTAAAACACTTTTTAAGCTACTGTGACACCATTTTCTCTTGATTTTTCTTCTGGGTTTAAATCTCAGCTCTACCTTATTCTAGCTTAATGACCTTGACCAAGTTACATAACCTTTCTGAGCTTTAGTCTCCTTGTTGGTAAAATGAGCAGAATAATGTCTACTCACCATATTCTTTCGGATTAAATAATAGACATAAAGCCCCAACCAAGCACAGGTCATGGTACATAGTAGGTGGTTCTAAGTATTTCCTTTTGCTTTTTGTCTCCCACTCCTTTCTGACTTTATACACAGACCTTTCCCATCTTGGAAAACAAATTTCTTGAATACACTGCTTATCCAGATCTTGTGTTATGTAAAATGGCAGGCTTCCAGATAAGGTAATTTGAGGGGTGCCTGGGTTGCATCTGACTCTGGATTTTGGTTCAGATCATCTCAGGGTCGTGAGATGGAGCTCTGTGTGGAGTTCCATGCTCCGTGGGGAGTCTCCTCAAGATTCTCTCTCTCTGCTCCTCCCCCCATTCATGCCCACGCTCTCTCTCAAATAACTCTTTAAAAAAAGGCAATTGGAGTGTGTTGCTAATAGAATGGGCTTAATATTAGTCTTTCCAATACTAGTGCCAGTTGTATGGTAAGACTTTCTGGCTGTGAGATACATCCTTGGGTTACACAGAACTGAAAGCTTGGATTTTTCTCTCACAGCTTCCCTTGGAGTGTTCTTGTGGTGGACGAAGCTCACAGGTTGAAAAACCAAAGCTCCTTGCTGCATAAGACACTTTCGGAGGTAAACTCACAGGATAGTCTTAATTTTTGTACAGCTTCCTTAAAAAAAGTACTATCTTGGGCCTGTATAAGAGTTAGATAAATTGAAACATTTTTTTTTAGTCAGATTTCTGTAGGGCTAAATAAACAGTTTGTGAGTGACAGAGGTGGGACTTAACATGGCCTAACTTCTTCCTCTCCTCTTCTACATAGAAGATAACGTTTACTGAAATCTGGGCATCAAGTAATAAGACGCTACCTCAATAAAATACATTGTATTTCTGGAACCGTTTCAGCTCTTTTGATCTTCCTCAGAGGGGTAGTTAAAAATAATCTACTGTAACTCTGCAATAGCAGATACATCTGACATATTTTACCCTTTCCCCCATTTACCTTTTTAAAAGATTGGATAATTCACATGGAGTAATGAAGAGACCCAGCGGCATTGCACGCCATTGACTGTTAGCTCTAGTCTCTCTTGTCTTTGTCGTACTTTTGATGTGATACCCTTGATCTCTGGCACGCACCATTCTGGCACAATGAGAAGTGAGAAATGTCAGTATAGCCCTAGATTCACCCTCTTTTCTGAAGAGCCAAGGGAACAGCTTGTGAGGAAGAAGTGCCTTCTCCTTGCTGACCTTATAAATGAGACCATGTATGCGAATTCCTGTGGCATCACTGAGTTGGTCCCTATCCTATAGCATCATGTCCTATAACAGATGAGTTCATACATTTATAGGTGATTTGAAGGAAAGTCTTAGGTCTGAATTCTCTCATTAGGAAACTAAGTCTCAGAGGGATTGTGTGAGGAATTCTTCTTCTTTTTTTTTTTTAAAGATTTTATTTATTTATTTGACAGAGAGAAACACAGCCAGAGAGGGAACACAAGCAGGGGGAGCGAGAGAGGGAGAAGCAGGCTTCCTGCCGAGCAGGGAGCCCGATGTGGGGCTCGATCCCAGGACTCCAGGATCGTGACCTGAGCTGCAGGCAGACGCTTAACCAACTGAGCCACCCAGGCGCCCCTGTGTGAGGAATTCTTGTGTCCTCTAAGCATTAGGTGGAATTTGAATTGCAGACTACTTGTTGTTTGGAAAGAAATGTATTTATTGATAGGGTCGAGAGGTGGGGAGAAGGGTCGTGCCTCTCCCCCTTTTATTTTTTTTATTTTTATTTTATTTATTTTTTTTAAAAGATTTTATTTATTTGACAGAGAGAAACACAGCCATAGAGGGAACACAAGCAGGGAGAGTGAGAGAGGGAGAAGCAGGCTTCCCGCCGAGTAGGAAGCCCAATGTGGGACTCGATCCCGGGTCTCCGGGATCATGACCTGAGCTGAAGGCAGTCGCTTAACCAACTGAGCCACCCAGGTGCCCCAACTCTCCCCCTTTTATAATAATGTTTTCAGCTTGTTTGTAAGAGTTGTCAGCAATTTGTAGTGAAACATAGGGAGCTGGTTGTACAGTTGATGCTGTACCTCCTTTACCTTTACAGTGTATATTCACAAAGTAAGAATAGTACCTTGACAAAGTAAGGCTGCCGTGAATAATTATGTAGAAGAATATTTAACAACATGGAAATGTTTGCAAAATATCTTACACAAAAAGAAGTTTTAAAAATTCTGTGTACAGGTGCACCTGGGTGGCTTAGTTGGTTGAGTATCGCCTTTGGCTGAGGTCATGGTCTCAGGGTCCTTGGTTCGAGCCCCATGTAGGGCTCCCTCCTCAGCAGGAAGACTGCCTCTCCCTCTCCTTCTACCTGCTGCTCTGTCTACTTGTGCTCTCTCTGTCAAATAAATGAATAAAATCTTTAAAAAAAATATACAAAGAGATTGTCTCTGAATTTTTTTCACCCAGTTACAAGTTTTGATACTAAATGGCCACTACTGTGAATAATATATTAGCTGATATGACAGTATAAATTAACTGTAATGACCCAAAATCCTGATTATCTTTTTGACTTCATATTTTTTGGTCACCCCAGCTCTTTGCTTGGTGAACACATTGTAAAGAGGTCAGATGGTTGTTGAAAGCATTTATTTCTGGCCAGTTCCCATACTTAAATTCTATGAAAACATTGCCCTACTCATGGGTGGGTGGACATTGATGAAACAGTTAAAAAAGAAAGCAAGAAAAGTAGATTGCAGAAAAAATAGTACTATAACATTTTTAAATCAGTTTTGTGTCATTTAGTCTGTTACCAGTATCTTCTTTTTTTTTTTTTTTTTTTTTTTAAAGATTTTATTTATTTGACAGAGAGAAACACAGCTAGAGAGGGAACACAAGCAGGGGGAGTGAGAGAGGGAGAAGCAGGCTTCCTGCTGAGCAGGGAGCCCGATGTGGGACTCGATCCCGAGTCTCCAGGATCATGACCTGAGCCGAAGGCAGTCGCTTAACCAACTGAGCCACCCA